>CAUYSK010105996.1:0-15120 GCA_963575035.1 Avahi laniger
AAGAAATGACAGTGATCTAGAACCTCTAATACTTTACTGGATTAAACTTAAGCCCGTTATCCAAAGTGAGGCACCACAAGAGCGGAAGAATGGGCTCCACTTGTACTCGCCATCAAATTGGTACTAACCGATCAACACTAGGGTGCTCACATGGCAGAAATACTCTCCAGGGATTAGGGGGATTTGGGGGAGGGGTAAATTCACAACTAAAGGACACGGGGAGCATTGTAGGGGGGGAGGGCATGCCTTTCACCTGTGCTTGGGTGAGGCAAAGGCATAAAGTGTAACCATAATGTTTGTACCCTCATAATACTCTGAAATAATACAAAAGAAAAAAAGAAAAAAAAGGATTCTTGCTAGGAAACAGCAGAGAGATCCATTTCTTCAAAAGCGGGAGAAGACGTAGACAATGACCATTTTTCACAATGAACGTTCCCTGAACCTTTATGTTTTTCAAAAACAAAAACTTTCTTTTCCCAGCCCCGCCCCTCCCTGGGTCCCTAGACTCCCAGATCCCTGAGACCCAGCAACACACCTGCTCCTCCCTCAAGCCATCGCTCCCTCCTCTTGTTTTTAAGGCTGCTAAGGAGGAAGAGCTGGAAGGTCCCCTCTATTACTAGAAGCACAACTTTTCCCAAACACATTGTCAACCATCCATTCAGCTCTTTTTCGAGCACCTCAATGCAGCAGCCCTCAGGTGGCCCCATTACCAGCTTTCCCAGAGAAACCCAAGGTGCAAATGTTTCATGGGAGGACTCCATATAGCCTTCGTCATGTTTCTCATCTGGACATCTGGCTGCCCTCACCCTCCACGACGGCCCCCACAGCTGTTGGGTTTCTCAGCATCTGGCTCCCAGTAGCTGCTCCAGTGGGCTCTATCTCCGAACACTCGTGACTTCTGGAGGCAGCCCAGCTCCCTGGTACTATTAAGCTATTCCTCACACTATGAGAAAACACTGTCTCCTCCATACCTCCTGCACCGGCATCCAAGTCCCTCCTCCCTCCCCAAATCTCAGAATTAGAACATCAGCCATCCAGTAGGCAGCACTGACCTGCGGTCACCGCTTCTGCTGCTACAGCTCGGCAGGCCCTGCCATCCTCATTTTACAGAGGGGACATCAGAAGAACCAATAGGCCTGGGCCACCCAGCTGGGGCACGGTGGGTGGAGACTCAAGCTCGGTCCTTCGCCCCTGCTCTCCCCACATCCCCTCTGACCTGGAGCCCTGGCCTGCAGGATGGAGTATCTATTCCTGAGTCCAGGGAGGCGACATCGCCAGGCTCTCCCAATCACGACGTAAACTGCTTATGTAAAAATCCAGACAACTACTGAGACACCCAGGAAACCCCCCTGCACGGCTGCGCTGCTAACTTTTCATGGCCAGGGTCGCATTTGTGCAAGAACATTTCCTGGGACTACCAGGTTGACCCGCATGCAGCGAGTTCTCAAGTCAAGCTGCACAAAGCACTGACTCAAATGTCACATTTGGGCTCCTTTATCTTCCACCTGCCACACGTGCCAAGAAATCACCAAACTGATATTACCACTTAAGGGCGTTTCCAAGACTTCTGAACACCGTGTACGGTCCTGCATTTTTACTGTCACACTTGGCACAGCTGCCACGGAACCCAACGCCTGGAACCACAGTCCTACTTACTGGAGAGGGGCCGAGGGACTTCAGCAGCTCTGAATCTCCTTTTAAACTCAGCAGTGATGAATGAGTAAGAGGACGGATAGGAAAGACATATTTAGAATGTCACCGAGACAGGTGTCTTGACTGAGCATTTGCTATGTGCCCTACGCCAGACACTTTCTATGGCTTTATCTTCTTCATTCCTCTCCATTCCGACAGGCAGGAGATGGGGCATCTCATGCCTGTTTCCTGTTGAATAATCTGAAGATCAGAGTCAAGGAATTTGCCCAGGGTCACCCAGCTAGAGAGCGGTCAGGTCAGTATTTGACCCAGGTCTGTGTCACACTCGGGTCCCCCTCAACCACCACATGATGCATTCTGAACCACTCTGAGCCACCACACTAGACACTTGTCACCCCCAGGGACAGCAGCACCTGCCACCTTGGAGGGGCTCGGTAAGTTTGCCGAAAGGATTCGCGGTGAGGAGGGGAGCACTGACTACCTTAGCTGAGAGCCGGGGCGTGGGTAAGAGTGTATGCCAATGAGAAGTCTGGCATTTCTTTCTTTGAACAAGGTTGATCTGGGCTCCCTAGAAGGGCACGGCCCCACACACACTCACGATCCCCCACCTCTCACTCTTGCTGTTTTTCTTGGAGAGCCAGCCCTGAGAGATACGCAATGTTTATCAGATGGTCCAAAGACTATAGTAAATGACCTTGAGAACTGGCAGAAACAGCTACAAGAGCTTCATCATGACGATTTCATAATGAAGAACACGGCTCCAAGGCTGAGAGACCAGGCGTCCAACCATGTGCTAGCTGAGTGACCCTGGGCTAGGTCTTCTGTCTCTCGGACCCTTGGTTTTCTCATCTACAAAGTAAAGATAACAAGAATCCTACCCTTTTGAAAGTGCAGATGATTAAGTCCAAAAATGCACATGGGGAGTGAGGGCAGTGCCTGGCACATAGCAAATGCTCAGTAAAACTGAGCTGCTTCACTGGACTGAGAACCAGCAGGGCTGGGGGTTAGGAGCACTCTGCTAGCCTCTGCTACTCTCCTACAGGACTCTACGCAAGTCGCCTCCAAGGCCTCTTCCTTCATCTGTGAAACGAAATAGGGGACTAGGGTGGTTTCCATGCACCCACCCTAAACAGTAATTTCCCCATACAACCAGCAAGTCAAAAACACCCTCATGCTGGGCTGCTTTCCAACACGCTCACATACACACACCCACGGCACCTCTGGGAACAATTGTCACCAGTAACGTCCAGCCCAGGAAGCCAGAGCTGCTCACACCAGCCCAGCGGTTACGTTCCTCCCCCACAGTTTAGGGCGAGATTTTCAAGACTCTTTCTTTTTTCGATTTTCAGGATTCTTAACGGTGTAGAAACTTTTTCACCATCCAGAAAAACAAGACTCATCCCATGTGAGGCATCATGGAAATAACTGGTATCCCTAAAAGCAGTAAGAAATATAAAAGATAAAAGAACTTTATTTGGAATGTTTATTAAAATTCTAATTTAGGCTCAGTCAGGTTTCCTTCAGTGCCTGGATTTGCTTCGATCCCTGGTACAATGTGGGCAGGCCACTATGTGCTAGCAGGTAAAGAAAGAGCAAAGTGTCCCCCTGAAAATGCTACAGAAATGTCCCTATGGCTTCAAGCAAAGTTAGAACCAAAATGCAGCAGAGAACCTAGAAATCCTCGTGTGTGTGTAATTCCTACAGTCCTGCAGCTGGGCCACGTGCCTCATTCCCGGGCAATTACAAAATCTCTGGATACAGCTGGTAACCTCCACCTCACAACACCGCCCATGCGTTCCTAAGGTCCTATAAATACATCCATTTTCCAGAGGTCTCCGTTGATATTTCAAGTAGCCTAAATTATGAGTTTAATTAGAGGCAGGGCAGAAGAACATGAAAACAAAGCTCTCCGAAAGCCACACAAACACAAAGGTAGGGAAGAATGACCTCATCAGAGTGGCAGCCCTGCAGGAAACACAACTGTCTCACCTCCCTGCAGAATTCGCGGATGCCAATGTCAAGTGTTTATCGGGCCTGCACTTTGCGCCTGGGGCTGGGAATATGGCAGAGGACAAAACCGACAGAGCCTCCGCCCCTGAGAAGTTTCCAGCATGCCTCTGGGAGGCAGACCACAGACAAATACCACGTGCAGAGTATAATGCCTCAGAGTGCATGTTCTGTGAAGAAAATGCAGTATGAGGGTTTGCAAATCTGAAAAAAAGAAAAAACAAGGAGCGAGCCTCAGGCTGTCTGGGGCAGGAAGGGCGTTCCAAGGCAGAACAGCAGTGCCAAAGGCAAAAGCAGAAAGGTGTTCTGCGCTTGGAGGAGCAGCAAGGAGGCCGGTGTGGCCAGAGCAGAGCTAGCAAGGGCGGGTAGGAGGCTGGAGGGGACGCCGGGGCCTGGGGCACAGCACAGACCCTTGCTACCACGGGGTGGAAACCACACTCGTCTCTGTGGTCTTCCTCCCCAAAACCCGTAACGCCGTCTACTCATGAGGAAAATGCACACAGCATCTGACGGATACTCTTCAAAACTGTCAAGGTCATCAAAAACAAGAAAAGTCGGGGAAACCATTAAAGCCAAGAGGTGCCTAAGGGACACGACAAGTGAATGTAATGTGGTGTCCTGGAGGGGAACCTGGAGCAGGAAAGGGACGTTAGTAAAAACTAAAAATATCTGAATAAAGTATGGACTTCAGCTAACAACAATGTACCAATTTTTTCTTTTCTTCTTTTTTTTTTAAGACAGGGTCTCACTCTGCCACCCAGGCTGGAATATAGTGGCAAAATCACAGCTCAATGCAACCTGAACTCTTGGGCTCAAGCATGCACCCACGACACCTGGCTAAGTTTTTCATTTTCTGTAGAGACGGGGGTCTCGCTATGTTGCCCAAGCTAGTCACCAAACTCCCTGGCCTCAAGCAACCCTCCCACCTCAGCCTCCCAAAGTGCTGGGATTATAGGCACGAGCCACTACACCTAGCCAATACTGGCTGTTTAGCTGTGACAAATGTACTGCAGTCATGTAAAAGGTTACCAGTAGGGAGATTTATATAGGAACTCTTTGCAAATTCTCTATAAGCCTAAAACTACCCTAAAACTAAAATTTAAAAAAGAGAGAGGGCACACAGCATTTGCTGAGCGATCAGATGTGGGATAGAGTGTAAGGGGTCACAGCTGATGGTACCCTGGGGATCTGAACAACCAACTAAAGAGAAGAGAATGCGAACAAAGGTGTGAATCTTTAAGCCGAAATGGAAAGCTCTTCTACCAGTCCCTTTCTGTTCCTTGGTGGACACAGGAAATGAAAATACAGATCCAGTTATTACCCAATTTTTTTAATTTTCATTTTTGTAAAAAAAAAATTGTTCTTGTAAAAAAAAGGGTAATTACAAAGGAGCTGGAACTTTTACATTTGCTTTTTGGAAAGATGCTAAATAGCAGATTTACTGTTCTATTACCGTGTGTCTCAAAAGCAGATGTCTTTCCGTCTCTACAAGTACACAAAGCACATTCATTCTCAGCCCGAAAAAATGGCACTGAACTCAGTGCATCTTGGAAGAATTAGTTTGTTAAATCAGAGCAAGAGAAAAAATCTGCATAAGCATAACTGACACTACTAATATGCCTGATATAATTAGTATTATAATATTTCTTTTATCAAAGCAACAAATAGACGTAATGAGAATGAAATTTCAATAATCTTAAATCTAGAGGTTTTTCTAATCATAATGATTGTACTTTTTATTTTATCCATCTATTTCATCTCTCTTCCTCCTAAATTTCATAAATTTTTTATGGTCATAAATACTTTATTTTCATGAATATTTTATTTTCATCTGAACAAAAAACCCACAGGATGGAGAGGTGTTATCAACCCTACAAGAGGCAACACGGAATACAGGAGAGCACACAAGTCCCTTGGAAACAGGCAGATTTGAGTTGAAATCCTGGTTCTGCCTCCCACTGGTCTGTGGCCTTGATGTAGTAGCGTAACTCTCTGAGCCTCAGTTTCCTCAACCGTAAAACAGGGATGACATATATGTGCAGAGTTGTCGTGCAGATTAAAAATAACAATATTAGTATGTAGCCAACATTTATTGAGTGTTTTCTATGTGCCAGGCACTTTACATATTAATATATTAACTCATTTAGTTATCGCAAGAACACTATGAAAAAAGCATTGTTACTATGCCCATTTTACAAAGGAGAAAACTGAGGCCCAGAGAAACTGGGTGAGTTGATCAAGATTACATAGGAAATAAGTGGTGAAGGCCAGGATTTGAGTCCCAGCAGTCAGGCTTAGAACCTGTGCTTTCAGCACCTAGCAGGCAATCGATACGCAGGGCTGTCAGGATCATGACCTGCTTTCTGTAAGTGGCATCAAAGTCACAGAAAACACTGCAGCTGACCTGGGACTAGAATGCCAGCACCAATGCAACACCCCTTCAGCTCCACTTCCCGGCATCTCCCACGGGGTGGTGAAGAGATAGCTTGGGGTAGCAGACGGGAAGCAAGGGCAGAAGCACCTTCGTCTGCCTCCATCTCACAGTCCAGGGAAAGGACCACAGCTTAGACGGGAGGGAAGAGAGTCTCTTGAGTAAATGAAGACCTGCTGCTGGATGGCAAGCGGCTGGGGGTTTTAGCTCTGGTAAAAGGGCCATAACTTTAACAGGGCATGGTGGCGCATGCCTGCAGTCCCAGCTACTCGGGAGGCTGAGGCAGTAGGATCGCTTGAGCCCAGGAGTGTGAGGTTGCTGTGAGCTAAGCTGACGCCAGGGCACTCGCCCCAGGCAACACAGTGAGATCCACCCACCCCAGCCCACCTTTGCCAGCAAACCCCTTCATGAGGAGGCTGAAATATCACTTCTTACTTGTTTCTTCAGTTCCCTCAGGCAGAGTCGTTCCAACCATCCTCTATGCATCCTTAGCTCTCCATTTGGGTGTCTACAGGGGCCTCCACCAGGAGGCTTCATAATTTATCCGCCTACATGACCAACTCCCCAACGAAGCTGCTGGTTCTCCAGGAGCAATGCCTGTCTCCTACTCACCTTCCTTCATCCTCCCTGCTTCTACCGCAGGGCTTGGCCCAGACGAGGCACTAAATAAAGGCTTAAGGAAAGTATGAAGGAAGAAAAGAGACCAATGGTGAAAACTATGTAAAAGCAGAATTGTCCAACCCATGGAAGAACTTCCCAGAAACCAGAACTGCCTCTGGGGTAAGGTGCTCCTGTCCGAGATGGAGGTTCAAGCTGTGATTCTCAGGCTGCTCTGGGGGGTTCTCAAAGGACACTAGTCACACAATCTCTGAGGTTGCTTTTCATCCTGACTCCTAGAATGTGTACCCCAACCAGACCAAAGAACACTAGCATTAAATATTTTCTTTTTGTCCTTCCTCATTAAAAGCTCTCAGTGTTACTGTGCTTCAGAAGACATTCCAGTATTCTTTACTCTTAGCAATTCAAATCAGTACTGAGGGTAAAACATTGCCTAGCATTTGAGGAATTTCTCCTAACCACAATTCAATAGGCGGCCACTTCGTCAAGCTCTGGGAGAAACTGCTACCGCTCTGTGAAACATGAGAATGTAAACATCTCCAGCGGCATCTCCATTAATGTGGACCTTGGAGAGTCTTTGGCCAGAGAGACATCTAAAGATTAAAAAAAAAAGAAAACTATCTTCCAGATAAGAGTCATTTGAAAATTCAGAATGGAACAAAATCTACTCATTCATTCAGCAACAATTTACTAAACGACTTCTCTGTGCCAGGCACGGGGCCACGCAAGCTCGAGGCTGTTCTAAGAGGAAAGCAGGAGGGAGGAGACTGAATGGTCCCTGTGATCTCACCCGGTGTTCATTGATGAGAAGGTCCCGAGCAGCATTAAATATCAGCGTGTGGAGGTGCTTTGAATAAAACACCAAGGTGTAATCATAGTCGAAGCCGTAGATTTCAATGTCTGACAGGCTCATTTCATTGTTTGAGAAAATGGCATCTGGATTCAACAAGTTGTTCATAATTGAAGGAACCAATTCTGGAAGGAAAGAAAAAAAAATACATTATACCACATAATAAATGAGGGTTAGTATGACTTCCAAAAGGAAATGAGTAAACCAGAATATAAGAGTGATTTGCTTCACCTTGAAAATATGCAGAGTGAAAGAACCCAGCCACAAGGACCACATGTGCCATGATTCCATTCATATGAGAAGTACAGAAATGACAAAGCCACAGAGACAGAAAGTAGACTGGTGGTTGCCTAGGCCTGGGGGTTGGGGGTAAGTGGGAAGTGACTACTAATGGGTATAGAATTTTTTGAGGGGGTGATGGAAATATTCTAAAATTGATTGTGGTGATAGCAATGGTTGAACACCTCTTTTGAATATACTAAAAGTTGATGCATGGGGAGACTTTAAATGGGTCAATTGTATGGTACGTAAATTATATCCTAATAAAACGAGTTACTGAAAAAGAATATTTAGGCCAGGCGTGATGGTTCACGCCTGTAATCCTAGTGCTTTGGGAGGCCAAGGCAGGAGGATCACTTGAGACCAGGAGTTTGAGACCAACCTGAGAAACACGGCAAGACTCCGCCTCTACAAAAAAACCAAAAAATTAGCTGGGCATGGTGGTGCGCACCTATAGTCCCAGCTGCTCGGGTGGCTGAGATGGGAGGCTCGTTTCAGCCCAGGTGTTAGAAGTTACAGTAAGCTGTGACTGGCCACCGCACTCCAGCCTGGGCAAGAGAGAGAGATCCTGTCTGTAAAAAAAAAAAAAAAAGAGCAAAAAGAAAAGAAAACCCAAACAATAAAGATTCACCAACACTTCCATTTCTTCATTAGTTTCTTTTGTCAAAATCAGTGAGACAATAACCGTGGCTTTTATTTTTCTTTTGCAAATAAGGCAGATTTGAGGATGCTAAACAGACAGTAACATTTTACAAAACTTGTAGGCAGATGGTTCACAAGAACTGGTCTTGAGGAAGGGGAGAAGCTTCAGTATCTAACATCAAAAATCTTCTGGCCTTACGTGATCGATGGGCCACTGCACAGGATGCTATTTTCTGAATATGACCACACGGGATTGTCCATATGATGTAAGGCAGGATCGCTTACACAGCGACCAAAAGCTCCACTTTCACAAATGACCTTTCCAAGGGAGGTTCTAACAGCCTGTTTAATTAGAAGTTTATATTTGGAAGCGGTGTTGGCGAGAAAGTCCGTCTCCCTTTCTATTACTTGAGAAGACGATGTGAAGCCCTCAAGGAAAACTGCGATGATGGAAAATCACAACCACCAGCACATCTCCAAAAGCCGCACGGAATTCCCCTGCCGCAGTGAACGCCCGAGGTACGTTAGTCACATGAACAGCATCACCTGAAAGCGTGGATGTCTGTCATCCTCAAAACAAACACGAGGGGCAGCATCAGAGGCTTAAAGGATCTCGGCTCTCTGTGCAGCCATCACATAAAAAAGCTAAGAACAAACATGAATAATTACAAGAAAAATGAAAAGAACCAACCACTCACAAAAAGAGAAACAGTCTGTCTAAACTTTAGACTCTAAAGTATAAATTGAATGTTCCCTGACTAATTCGTCAGTTATGTATTTTCGCAAAGCAGAAACGAGAGCATAAACGGGTACAAATTTAGAAAGCGAATTCCTTTTGTACATAACGGATGACGACAGCAACACTGTACAGTTAGGATAAAGAAACGGAGAGACGGCCCCGATGCTCCGGCCCACGCTCTGACCAGAATTGGGCCCCGACGCGGCCCCGCCGGGCGGGATGCTGCATACCTTCCATCAGACAGCGCGGCACGCTGGGAACCCCCTGGCACGCTCAGCTTCTTCCAGTTTTTCATCTGCTAATCCCACAGAGCACCGGCAAGCGCGGTGAACGACGCGTGGGGAAAACTTGTGAGCTTTTTGTTTTGGTTTGGGTTTTTGTGGTTTTAATTGTGCTAAAATACACATAAAATGTACCATCTTAACCATTTTTAAGTGTACAATTCAGCGGCATTAAGTACATTCTCCTTGTTGTGCCACCATCACCAACCATCCATCTCTGGAACTCTTTTAATCTTGCAAAACTGAAACTTCATACCGACTAGACAGCTCATCCCCCCTTCTCCAGCAACCACCGGTCTGCTCTCTGTCTCTGTCAATGTGACTACTCTCTGTACCTCACGGAAGTGGAGTCATACAGTCTTTCTGCATAATGTCCTCAAGGTGCATCCGTGATGTAGCAAGTGTCAACATCTCCTTCCCTTTTTAAGGCTTAATACTGTTCCATCATATGTACATAGTACCTTCTGTTTATCCATTAATCCATCAGTAGGCCCTTGGGTTGCTTCTACCCTTTGGCTGTTGTGAATGATGTTGCTATGAGCATGCTATGCAAATATCTGTTCGAGTCCCTGCTTGCAATCTTTTTGAATACATACCCAGAAGTGGAATTGCTGAATGATGTGGTGATTCTATTTTTAGTATTTTGAGAAGCTAACCTGCTGTTTTCCATAGCTGCTGCACCATTTTTTATTTTTTTAGGACCACCAGGGTTGGGTGCAGTGGCTCACACCTGTAATCCTAACACTCTGGGAGGCTGAGGTCAGGAGTTTGAGACCAGCCTCAGCAAGAGGGAGATCCTGTCTCTACTAAAAATAGAAAGAAAGTAGCCAGACAACTAAAAATAGAAAAAATTAGCCAGGTGTGGTGATACATGCCTGTAGTCCCAGCTACTTGGGAGGCCGAGGCAGGAGGATGGCTTGAGCCCAGGAGTTTGAAGTTGCTGTGAGCTAGGCTGACGCCACGGCACTCTAGCCCAGGCAACAGGGTAAGACTCTGTCTCGGAAAAAAAAAAGAAACCACCATGGAAGAATACCATTCCTTGCCTAAATTTTATCTTTACTACTCAGAGAGAGAGAACATGAAAAAAGGCAGAACTTCATTCTCGTACAGAAGTCAGACACTGTCCACCTCTTCAAGGAAACATATTTAAACTATGTAAGGATCTCAGCTTGGGAGGCAAAGATTTGCCAAGCACTTATCTCCTTTAAAGTTCCTGAAAACTAACTGACTCTCCCCACACAGAGGCCTCGACCCTGGCAGGGCCAGCACTGTCTGTCACAGAGCAGTGTGTGGAGATAGTGCCCAGCAGAAACCCATGGCCTGAGTCATGTCAAGGGACAGTCCTAATGTTTTCAGAAAGGTGCTCTGACTATCAGTCAGCCGTTGGGCACACAGCACTGGAGACCTCTAGAAATTTACTGAATTCATTACTGCTCTCAGCATTATCCCAGGAACCATCAGATAAGGACAGGAGAGTGTAAGCGATGGGTCTGACAAACTCGAGGTCCCATAGGCTGCCTGGGGTAAGTGGTAGTCACCGGCACCAGTTGTCTGTGCCCGCCCAGCGTGGCTGTGCTATCTTATGTTCACTCCTGTCCAGCTGGTGTCTCTTCCCAGGCATGGGGGGAGGATTACAATCCTCTCCCAACTCTCCACCCCCAGTTCTGGTCAGCTCTAACCAACAGATCTTGGGCAGCCAGAGTGGGGCACACTCCTTTCTAGTACTATGCCTACTGTGGACACATGTGGCTATCACACAAGATAAAGAAGCCTGGAAGGCTAAGCTGCCACATGGAGCTGACTGCCCTGGAGAGTTGCCAAAGTCCCCAGCAGATTTTGCATGAGTCAGAGATAAACTTTGGTTATAGCTGTCTGTCTGTAGTAAGTCACTGAAATTTTGGTGTTGCTTGTCACTGCAGCATAACCCAGCCTAACCTGACTAATATACCTTCAATTCCTTTAATAGCCTGAATTTCTTTGGGAAACCTCCCCTCCCCAACATCCAGACTGTCTGGTCTCTGGGGGCTCCATTCCTGACTCCAGGGGGAGGCCATGTGACCCAAGCCTGGCCTAACAAAGCACCTGAATTCCCTTACCAACACTGATTAGTTTGAGGCAGACTAGGCCCCCTTCCAGACAATCATAATCATACTTCCCCTGAAACCAAAGTGAACCAATGAGTCCAATCAAGTCAATTTGGGCACTTGCAGAGAAGAGGCGCTCTTTTCTTCCAAACCTGGATTTAAGAGGATATAAATCTGGAGATGTGAGGGGCCACTACTAGGAACCTGAAAAAGATGCCAATGGGGAAAAGAGGAAGGTCAAGGGACAGAGAGAAACCACCCAATAACATCATCAGAACTCCCGAATCAAGTTACATTTGGAGCTAGTACTACCTCTGAATTTTTTACTCACATGAGCCCATAAAATTTCTTCTTTTTAAATTTTTTTTGCTTAAATTAAATCAGTCTGAGTTAGGTTTTCTATGGCTTGCAGCCAAAGGAGTCCTAACTGAAAGTTCATTTTACAGATATTTAGCCGCTCAAAATTCTGACTACAAAATTTAACTTATAACCTGGCATCAAAGGCATTCCCCATTTATATCTTAACCTGTCTTTCCAATCTTAAATTTTCCTTCCACATACCCTATTTTCAATAAGATGGGTAATCCACTACTCTGTGTTCTCCAGCATCTACTATAGTTGAGTTAAATCTTCCTGGAATATTCTTTGTCTGATGTCTGTGCATAAACACTCAACAGTGTATGGAAAGAATGTCAAAGAAGATTTTCCTTCATATTATGCTACAAAACAAATACCATGTGAATCAAAGAGTTAAAATTTTTTTAAACATTAAAAAGGTAGAAGACATATACAGATCACTATTTTGTCTCTGAATAAAACATAACTTTACAAATGTAAAAAAAAGCAATAGAATAAATCATGAAGGAAAGTACTGACAAATTTACAACAAAAAAAATTTTTAATATCTACATACCCAAAAATATCAAAAACAATAACTTGGGGGGATGGGTATATTAGACAAAAAAAATTTAAAGACAAACAGCAAAGGACTAATATCCTTAATATAAAAAATATAAGGATAATTATATCCTTAATATAAAAAATCCATACAAGAGGAAATTATATAGCTAACGAACATAAATGTTCAACCATTCTAATTATCAAAAAAAGCAAATTAAAGCAATTAAACACAGTTAATAGTAGCTCTCTCTGAAAGGCAGAATTACAAATGGCTCTACTGTTTATTTCATTCACATGTTTTTCTATAATAAGCACGTGTTACTTGGCTAAGAAATAAAAGTAAGGTGTCATTTTCCTCCTGTCAGATTGCAGCAGTGTTTCTGTTACTAGTGTTTTTGTTTGTTATGTTTTGGGGTATTCTAGTCTTGCTTTATTTGTAATGACAACCCAGAGCTAATGCTGGTGCTGGGACCCAGGCAGCCTCACTCCTGGCTGTTTAATTATAAATCGGCACAAGCTTTCTGGAAAGCAGCTTGGCAGTAAGTATCAGGAGTCCTTTTTTTTTTTTTTAATATTCATACCCTTTGACCCAGTAATCTCTTTCAAGGAGCTATGCTAAGGAAATATTCAGAGATGTGGATAAAGATTTACATACAAAGATTTTGTTACAGTGATATTAATCAAACAAAAACTGGGGAAAACATGCTCCATTTGGAGGCCCAAACATACATTTCAGATATCTGAACCCAGGAACCAAAACGTGTAAACAAGAATGTGATCAAATGAGAAGCTGAAATACACTTGAAAATCCTTAAAGTTCAATTTTATCGATAATGCACCACAATCCCAGAGACATTAAGATAGCATCTTTCTTTAGTTAGTTAGTTATGGTTTTTTCCTTTTGGTATATGCACTAGATTTCAAGCTGTTTTCCTAGGAAAAGAATATACAGATCTGAAGTCCTAAAGAAGAAATGGAAGGAGGAGATAATTTGCTAGAGAATTTTAGAGGTTACGAAAAACAGAGGGAAAGCCTCCATTTCCCTGCCCCATTCATCACTAAGTTTTCTGAGAATCTCCCGCGTGCTCAGTGGACCAAGTCCTTCCAGTGGGTAATAATTATGTGCATTTACTGTGTACCAGGCACTACACAAAGCAATGTAGCCTCTGCTTAATGTGAGGCACTAGTTATCACACCCATTTTAGAAAGGAAGAAGATGAAAATGAGATGAGATTTACAGCTCAAGGTCACATTTCTTCGTAATCCACTTCTTTGTTCCTAAATCAACAAATGTTACAGCAGAGTTATTTGTTTCTCCCTAATCCGACCAAATCTCAACTTCCATTTATATTTCATAATATTCATGTAGTTCATTAATACTCACAAATATTCTAAGTATTTCATGAATTATTTCATATTTATTTAACATTACTTAAGTCATCTTTTGAAAGTTCACATGTAGATTGAAAACAGCAATCTTTCAAAATTTCTTTTAAAAGTATACATAGAGATTGGAAACATTTTTAAAAATATAGGTACTTTTTGTTTCTAAGTTGAGGCAGTACTTATTAATATTTTTCTAACAATAGAAAAATACACTATAAACGAACTCAAAGTCCGACCCAAATTTCAAACATTTAAACTTCATATCTGTAATTACCAGTGAAGAGAACAAGAAAAAGACAATCCTACTTTAGGTAATTTTCTCTTAGCGACTTTCACCATGTGCCACCCAGGCTAGGCACAGGCAGCTCGGTCAGTTCTGCTATTAACGGTTGTCTGAAAAATGTGGATTTGCTCTAAATGACATGTTAGGGGGCAATCTGACCATAATGCAATTTCACATTTGCATATGTTTTGGTATGTTATGTTTCCATAGCTGCTGGTCCAGGGCAGAACACCTGACTCACACTGGGCCACTCCTCGGGCCCTACCTCCTGGGGTGGGTACAAGCCTAGAGCTAAACCAGAGTCCTTCCCTTACTTCCCTGTTTTTATAGCTTTATCGAACTGCAAATGATGTACAGTAAATAGCACAAAAAATATACAGTTCAATGAGGTTGACATATACTGTAGAGATATCTGCGAAGCTATCGTCACAATAAAGATAATGAGCAAATCTAACACCCCCAAATGCTTCCTCAACCCTTTTAAATTCCAGTCCACCCTCCCTCCACCCTTGCCCATGACACTGCTGATCTTCTGGTCAGATTCAATGGCGTTATCTAGAGTGTTATACAAATGGGATCACACAGCATGCAGCATTTTTGTAAACTGGTTTTCCTGCTTACTAGACTTACAGGAATTTTTTCAATAAGCATTTACCACACCTACTATGTGCCAGGCCCTGCACAGGGCACCGTACAGGGGTTATCAAAACAGAGCAACATCACGGGCAGTGGGGGAGACCAACAAATATCATGCTGACTCCAGGAGGAGAGAGCGCGGTCTCCTTCAGAAAGGGCCGGGCGTGCCCCAGGGAAGAGACAATTCACAAGCATTTTTATTACATCTAATAATCTAAAAAGAAACATTCATTTATGTATTTTGCATCATCTCCAGGGAAAAGCAATCTGTGACAAACAGAATTACTCATATGACTAATTAATAATGCACATGACATTTATACTACTCCCA
>CAUYSK010105998.1:0-58854 GCA_963575035.1 Avahi laniger
GGAAAACTCTTCCAGTCAAGTGATGTACTGAGGCACTTCAACCACTGCTCCTCTGACCCTGATGTTTCAAGAGGGAACTCAGCTCAGTTCCTATTAAGAGAGACACACAAAGCTGCCATTGTCACAAATTCAGCCAGTAACGACGAACGTGGTAATTAAATTAAGATGGCTGTTGGGGAGAGAGGTTGCTTCGTAACAAAATCTAACAGGACTGAAATTCACTTTCCCACCTTCTATCTCTACCAATTAATGCAGCAGCTCGGGATCTAGTTATTTATAGTCAGCCTTCCAAGCCCCCTTGCTAAAACAGTTGCCTCCAATTGCTAAAAAGTTTGCTAGAAGAAAAATCATATATATATATATTCACAAGCCTATAGCTAGAATTTAAGAAGTCTTAGAAAAATAATTTCTCAGAAAAGGAGGAATGCTTGAAGTGAGTGAGCTCTGAAAGGAATTCCAAGAAGGAATTATTTAAGACTAAATCACGTATCAATTATTTTCAGTTTTTTTCTATAACTGAATTAATCTCATACCAAAATATTCAGGGCTGTCAAGAAAGAACCGACAACTACATCTCTTCAACAGATTCACTATTAGATCCAGGAATACTCACAAAATGCATGCAATCAACGCGCAAGTCTGCATATTAAAATCTCCTGAAGAGTCTGAAAAAAATATTATTATTGTACTTGGGTCTCACCCCTGGAGATTCAGATTTAATTATTCTCATGGGCAACCTTTGAACCGGGACTTTTAAAAGCTCCCCAGGTGATTTTCATGTGCAGCAGAGACTAAGAACCACTGCACTACACAGTTAAATTTCTTAATAGTTTCTTTTTTGTAGTAGTTATTTTGTCTGGCTTTCAGACTTAGTATATGAAGCCTTAAGGCTGTAGGAGCTTAAAGATGAAGGAACTTTAAGTAGACACACAGAGACACTGTATCAATGCTCATTTTCTTACAGCTTCTAGTTCCTAGTCTTTTGAGTAGAGCCTGAGGAATTTATCCTTATTTCTTTTATCCTCAACTTAGAGTCAAGATTTGCATACCCTGCCCACTGGAAAGCCCCTGACTGATGTGACTGATTCATTGTGTCTAGCCAGTCTCTAGGATCAGGCCTCTGATTTGTTATGCTCCTCAACAAACTGAAATCAGAACATTTTAGGTTGAAAACAGAGAACTTTCTTTATTCAGTACATAGTTCTCAGCTATAAAGTCCACTGCCTACAAATATGAGGTGAGCCACAAATAACTTGTAACAAGAAAAATAAAGGTGGGCTCTTGTTAAAGATGAGAGAATAAACACACATGTCCACTCCAGTTTCCTCTTAAATTCTCACAGAAATTGAAGCGATTTTTTTAAAAGAATTGTCATATAAGGACAAATAAAGTAGCAAGGGAAAAAATGGAAATGTAAAACAGATGGAGAGCGGGAACAAATTTAGAAGACCAGAGAAGGCTGAAACTCAAGATAGCCAGAGAGAAAGACAAACAACCACCTGCTTTGCATTGGATTATCCTAGAAATGTGCAAGAATTTGCTGAACTATAGACCTTTATAAATGGAGGAAGAGGGTGCAAGAAACTGAAGAATAGTTGTAAAGTCTGTTTAAAAATTTACTGGACACCTTAATCTTCACCCACCTGCCTCAGACTAGCAATAGTCCTTCTCCTGCACTAGAAAAAGACTGCAAGTACAGCATCTAGGAAGAGTCAATAATAAGTGCTTTGTACTGGTGAAACACTAGTCACAGCTGAGGCAATTTCATCAAAAAAAAAAAAAGCAGGGCTGGAAGATTAAACTCATGCATAGATAAGAAACCAGGTGTATCACATTTAAGAACATAGTCTCAAGTTGGAATCTCAGCTTTGTATCTAAGAAGCTCGTAGATAAACTAGTTTTCTTAGATAAGTTAGTTTTCTTCTTTGTGCCTCTATTTCTTCACCTGAAAAATGAGTATGATCAAAATTGTTGCATTGATGTAAAGGTTAAAGATTAAATGGGCAAATATATGTAAAGTACATGTTCTGGTTCTTGGTAAACAATAAGCACTATATATGTGTTAACTACTATCATTATCCCCCTACTTGGGTCCCAGAATAAATAACAGAAAAACTTATTATATAATCTATGGCCAGAAGATGGAAGATTCTTCTCAGAGGGGAAAATATGTATATATAAACATATATATATATACACACAAGCATATATATTAACACACATACACATACATACAGTTCCTGACAGTTTGGATATCCAAATAAAATTTCCCAGCCAGAATGATCTAGAGTGAAATCCATGAGGGAAATGATCTCATTAATTATAGGACTTTGATTCAACTTTTTAGAGCTTCTTTTCTTAATTATATGCAACAGCCAAATACCAATAGATATTTAAGGAAATTTTCTATCAGAACATGTAGAAAACAAAAAAAATTTCTAAAAGGATTTTGGAATAAGTGAGAACAATGTAGGGAGACTAGAAGTACAAAAAGGAGCTATAGTTAATTTCTGCAGAGAAAAGAAAGAACATATTGTACATATGAAAAAAAAAGCATGCTATAAAAAGTAATATTTAGAGAAGAAAACCAAACCTTGGAAATCTAAAAACACAGCAGAAAAATTAAAACTCAATACAAAGATTGCAAAATAATGCAAAAATTTCCTAGTAAATATAATAATAGAAAAAAGATTAAAAGTAGGTAAGATAAAATTAGAGGATCAGTACAAACGGACTGATATCTGAATGATAGAAATGACTGAAAAAAGTCAGAAAAAATGAAGTATAAGAAATTTCTAAAAAATTAATTCAGGAGATTTGGCTAATCTGAATAAAATACACTACTTTTTATCTACAAAATGCTTAGTATGATTCCTGCACAATGAATGAAAAGTAATCCACACTGAGATATCATCATGATTTTCAGAACAGTAGGGGATTTGGAAAGACACTAAAATTTCCAATATGATAAGTTAATCTACATTGTATGAAACAGTTATTATACATTTTGAAAAATGTATTTTTCCTCTTTGAACTGAGTGCCAAATCTTTAAACTATATTTCTATGTGTGCATTAGTCTATTTCTGAACTTTTGATTTGGCTTCATTGATCTATTTATCTGTCATTGTAAAACAGACAAAAATATCCTCCCCACACAAAAACACTGGGACGATTACTGAATTGTTACAATATGACTTGCTATGTCAAAATTTTTCTAATTTATTTTTCTTAAAAAGAATTTTGGCTATTTTCAACCTTCTACTCTGCCATTTGATATTTTTAAGCAATATATCAAGTTCCTTTTAAAAATTCTGTTACTATTTATATTAGAATCTAATTAATATATAGAATAATTTTAGGATAATTGCCATCTTTAAATATTTCAAATTTCTATCCATGAACATAATATGTCTATTTAGTTTTTAAAAAATGTATATTAATAAATTTTTATCATTTCTACATAAAAATCTTAATATCTTCCATTACATTTATTCCTAAGTATATTATGTTTTTGTTTCTGGTATAATTTTTTGAAATTTTTTTTGACACAATTCTCAAATGTATGGAAAGATTGCAAGAACTATTCAATAAAGTGTTTTTTGCTGATCCTATTGAGAGTACACTGCCAACACAATGTCTCATGTCCTCAAATTTATTATTGCATATCTTCTATAAACAAGTACATTCTTCTATGCAATCATAACACAACCATCAAATTCAGGAAATTAATATTGATACATTACTACAAAAGATCCAGGTACTATAAATGAAAATGTAATAGTTCTATAGCCCATGATAATAGTGGCATGGAAGTGGTTATGCATTTTTCTAAAGGAACAAAAATAATGCGATCTTTTTAAAAAAAAATGTGGTGTCACATTTTTGCCTTTCTGTGAGATTTATAAAGAGAGCTAGGATAATTTTTTCTCAAGCTAGTTATAGCTCTATGGCTTTACAGGAGAGAGGTCGCATTTCTCCAGGGTTATTCCCCACTGCCACCTTTGTTTCACCTCGATTTCAATCTACATTCTGCTCTCATGTGCCTTCTAGTGGCTTTGTGCACATTTTGAAGAATGTATGAAAACAGAACCATAATGTGGCATTTTCCATTTAATAGCATCACGGATAGCAGAGGGAGGTTGTAATGTGAAGTCCTGCCACTAAGATTATGACTTGGATTAAGAATCATTGTGCTTTGGCCCCAATTTTTGCTAATTTAGGTAATAGTCATGTTCCAGCAACAATATGAAAGAAAATGAATACTTATGAAAGTAGATGACGTAGTTAAGATAATTGTTCTCAGGGACTTCTGGCATGAACACACTTTAAATACAACTTTGCAACTCTTTCTGTAAAATAAGGGGAATGTGTTTCCATGACTTACTGACATTGGGGTTGCCCACGGGGCTTGCTTTGAACAACGGATATCAGTGGCTTTGAATTGAGGTGAGGCTGGAGCTGTGCCTCATTTGCATTGCTCTGTTGTGCTCCTATGATCCACTATAAGAGGAGCATGCCCAGGTGGCAGCCAGTCCAAAGAGAACATGGGGACATGTAGGGACGACTTCAAACTCAATGACCTCAAATCAATCTGGCACCAAGCCCAAATGAACCTAGCTTAGGTTAGTAGAACCATAGCACATCTGCAGGTGCATCAGAAAAAAATGATGCTATAACTTAAGTGTATTTTTTTCCTATCAATTCACTTATACTATCAGATCAATAAACTCACATACCATAGGTTACCAGAAGCAACATTTTGTTCAAAATCCAACTCCAGATCCATCTGAGACTGTATAAATTCACAAGAACAAGCTCATTTACCAGTCATTATTTAAATATTGACATATGACATACATGGTGTTGATTCAATGTGTGAGTAGGCATTTGATATAGGAAATCTCTATTTTACTCATAACTTTTTGTTTAGTTAATATTGTGTAACATACAAATTTACAAATGTAATAAAGATTTTCTAGATTAACAACATGCACATTTTCAATAAGCAATGTGTACAGTTTTTAAATTATTTTCTTTGATCTTGTTTGTTCTAATTACATATGTTGAAAAGTAATTATTTTTCTATTGAACCTAAGAAAAATATATGAGCTTTGATTCTGAATGTACTTGTTTCTTTATTTTTCTATTCATTCTTATTATATTTCACAAAATGTCATACTGGACTAGGAATTCTTGATAAAAATGATCCTTCCACAGAGATATTTGAGAAGCACTTCCTTGCTTAGATTAAAGACCAATGTAAACGTGACCCCCAAAATGTATCATGATAAGAGTGGCATAGCAAAAACAAAGGGGCATGTGAAATAGTGGAAGTGTCGATGTCAAAATCTGATGGTACAGCAGTTATTGAAGAAGCCACATATGTCATTGTAGATGGCATTTTGTGCTGAGAGAAGCAACCCTGTTGGTAACTGGACAAACTGATAGCCACCTAGAAAGGGTCATCATGAGACGTAAGAAGATATTATTATGCCACACAAAATCTATAAAAAGGAGAAAAGAGAGTAGAGGGAGAGACTGATTCCTAATTGCCAACATACTTATCAGTTAGAATCATGAGCTGTAAATGATAGAATCTACTCAGGCTACTTTAATCAGCAAGACATTTGCAAGGGATTTTAGGGTTCACAGAATGCCTGTGAGGTTCAGTAAGACACTTAAGTCACTATAATTCACTACCATTGAAATGTCTAAACAAATCTTGCTGCAAAGTCGCAACTACTCTTAATGCTTTTGTTCCTCGTTAGACAGGCAATGGTTGTCAGAACACTAGCCACTGCTATCCTTGATGAAGTAAATGCATCAGATGACAGTAACATGTGAACTCTTGTGGAAGAGCTGTAATGATAGCTTCATTTCACCCTGCTGAAAGAGAAGACTTCTAGAAGAAAATTCTTAAGATGATAGTCATAAGAAACAAAGAAATGCCAGAAATTAAAGATTTTTTTTATTTTAGAAATATACTATATTAGTAATCTATTGCTGCAATAATGCTGTGTGCAGGTACCACAAAGTATTTGTGACTTTACATATATCTGTGGATTTCAAAATACTGCTCTATAAGTTGGCTATAACTCTCCTGAGTTCAGCCAAGCTAAACTTGGCTCCAGGATCTAGGCTGTGGTCAAATCCACTCCAAATGTCTTCACATTCTCCTTGGACCAGCAGCTAATGGAGGCATGTTCTTCTGGCAAATCACAAGAGCAAATATGAGTTACTCAAACCATATAAGCACCTTTCAAATGTCTACTGACATCATATCCACTGACATCTCATCCACCTATCACAGCATATCAGGGATCAAGCCAACATCAATGAGATAGGGAAATGTGTTCCACTCACTCAAGACAGAGGTACTAGGAAGTAACCAAAAAAAAAGGAAGTAGATAGAGAAAATAAGTGAAAAATGGCAGACAATTATCCAGTATTACTATATCCAAATGAATTGGAAAACATTCACTTCCTGGTTAAGAACTGACACACAGGACTGTTTAATCATGTTCAAATTAGGGAAAAAGTATAGTAGTCCTCGGTTAAAGCAAATATTTGATTATAGGACTTTACTTTGCACCCTACAATTTAATGAAATTTGTGACAGTATTATATGGAAAATTCCTAAATTAATGTTTTATACTTTTTTATATATTGTGACATGGGAATATTATGTGCTAAGCCACTAGAAAGCACAGGAGGGCTAAATGTGCATAGAATTCAAGAAGTAGTCAAAAATAGCACCAGAAGTGTAGGAAAAAAATTGATGAGAATTTGCCTATTCTCCTCTGAGACAGTCCACATGTCCTTACAACACTACTTACAGGCAGTTATGTATATCTTAATTTTTTTATGTTCTGTTTTAATAACATTCATAGTAGAGCAATCAGAGTAAAGGTGGTATACTGATAGGAATGGAAGAAAAAATTTTAAAGCAGTTTCATCAGTCTCAGGGTATTCATTTTATTTCATCCCAAATTAATTCAGTGATGCTACATCTTCAAAAAAATTTAACTTCAGTCACTTATAAATAGCCAATTCTAACAATTTATCCTATAGAGACATAGTTATATTTAAATTACATTTTCATGAAAGAAATGAGTATCAGATTTGTGAATTTTCTATGTTTGAATCTTCTTTTGATGAAAAATAAAATTCAAATCATTCTATCAAATGTGGAAAGTACTCACTGATTACTTTTCAAGATGTATAATATAAATATCACCCCCTCATTAACTATTGTTTTAAATTATGGGGTAAGTCATAATGATTTGTATAGTCCCTGCTCTTCTAAACTTTAAATCGTTTTCCCTTTGATGTCATCTGCCACTGGAAAAAAAAAATGACCTAGCTTTCTTATATAAAAGCTTTAAGGTCATTAAAAACAAACAAAAATATCTGACAAATAAGTATGTCTGCTATCAATTTCCATTGAAAGTTTGGACTAATCAATTTTCTTGTCTTATGGAAATATTAAGAGTTTGTTGCATAGTTCAAATATTATTGGCAGAAAATTTCCTCACAATAAACATCACACTTACGTGCAATTCTTAATAATTGGCATTTGTATTATCCTACTAAAGAAAATAATCTCCAATTTAACACAGTAGCCTTTATATAATTTATAAATTTTACTGCATTATTAAGTCCAGTAGTTAGATCAGTGGATTTTTTTTTCCATTGCAAAACTTTCTCTATGAAGAAAGAAGTGAGTTCATTTACATTCTGGAAGAAAATCCTTAATCTGGGTAATTACTCAAAATATTGCCATATCATTACAGCTGCACCATCAGAACACACATCTATATCAGATTTATTTGTTAATAAATAAATTAATAATAATAATTTTATACGGATCAGGACTAGTTGTGTGTGTAGGCAATGAAACTGAAAAAAAAATATTCTTTCTTCATATTGCTATCATGTTCAAAGTATATAATAAGTCATGCTAGCAATATCTGTGCATTCCTCAAGAAGCAACAAAAAGTATTTTGCTATGACATGGCTTCTATGTCATTACATAATATCCTAATGTGTTGAGCTATGGTAGAACTGAAACATTATACTCTTTTACTCCAGATTAGTCACTCCCAACATTCCGAAGAAAATAGTGTTAACATAGACTGCCAGTAGTATCTGATAAAAGGTGCCAGAAGAATCACAATGTGAAATATCAAATACCTGTCCACTTCTGTCTACTTTTTTAGTTCAGTTTGCCTTCTTTCCCTGATCATTAGAGATGTAGAGCATTTTTCATGTTTGTTGGCCATTTATCTGTCTTCTTTTGAAAAGTTTCTGCTCATGTCCTTTGCCTACTTTTTAATGGGATTGTTTGATTTTTTGTTGTTGTTGTTGATTTTCCTGTGTTCTATATCGATTCTAGTTATCAGCCCCTTATTGGATGTGTAGCATGTGAATGTTTTCTCCCATTCTGTAGGTTGTCTGTTTGCTCCCATGATAGTTTCCTTGGCTATGCAGAAGCTTTTTAATTTGATAAGGTCCCATTTATTTATTTTTGTTGTTGCTGTGCTTGCCTTTGGGGTCTTCTTCATAAATGCTTTCCCTAGGCCAATGTCTATAAGAGTTTTTCCAACATTTTCTTCTAGAATTCTTATAGTTTCATGCCTTAGGTTTAAGTCTGTTATCTACCACCAGTTGATTTTTGCAAGAGGTGTGAGGTGCAGATCCTATTTCAGTCTTCTACATGAGGCTATCCAATTTTCCCAGAACCATTTATTGAATAAGGATTCTTTTCCTCAGTGTATGGTTTTGTCTCCTTTGTCAAAGATTAGATGGCTATATGAGGATGGTTTTATATCTAGGTTCTCAGTTCTGTTCCATTGGTCTATGTCTCTGTTCTTGTGCCAGTACCATGCTGTTTCAGTTATTATAGCCTTGTAGTATAGCTTGAAGTCTGGTAAACTGATGCCTCCAAATTTCTTCTTTTTGCTTAAGATTGCTTTTGCTATATGGGGTCTTCAGGGAAGTGTAAATCAAAACTGCAATGAGATATCACTTAACTCCAGTAAGAATGGCTTTTATCAAAAAGTCCCCAAACAACAAATGTTGGTGTAGATGTGGAGAGGTAGGAACACTCATAAACTGCTGGTGGGACTGCAAACTAGTGCAACCTCTGTAGAAAGTAATATGGAGATAGCTCAAAGAGCTGCAAGTAGAACTACCATTTGATCCAGCAATCTCATTACTGGGCATCTACCCAAAGGAACAAAAGACATTCTGTAAAAAAGACATCTGCACTAGAATGTTTATAGTAGCACAATTCACAATTGCAAAGATGTGGAAACAACCCAAGTGCCCATCAATACATGAGTGGATTAATAAAATGTGGTATATGTGTATCATGGATTTCTACTGAGCCAGAAAAAACAATGGTGATCTAGCACCTCTGATATTATCCTGGATAAAGCTGGAGCCCATCCTACTAAGGGAAGTAGCCCAAGGATGGAAACACAAGCACCACATGTACTCACCATCAAACTGGTATTAACTGATCAACACTTAATGTGGATGTATAGTAGTAACATTCATTGGGTGTTGGGTAGGTAGAAAGGGGGAGAAGGGAATGGGATTATTCACACCTAAATGGGTGCAGTGCATGCTGTCTGGGGGATAGACATGCTTGAAGCTCTGACTCCAGTGGAGCAAAGGCAATGTATGTAACCTAAACATTTGTACCCCTATAATATGCTGAAATTAAAAAAAATTTGCCTTCTTTCAAATAATATTGTTAGGTTTTACATTATATCTTATGTTTTTGTATGTAAGTGTAACTTGATTTCTTATATTTTTATTAGTTGGTGTATCTTTTCAAATAAAATATGGTGCTTTTAGACTTTAGCAATTGACTATGACTGCAAAATCATATGCAATATATTAGTGAAACTAGTAAAGGTCGTTTTAGTCTTTATTTGGCATGGCATCCATTGTCATCACTTGTTTTGTTACTGTCCTTTTTGGAAAAAATATGTTTCTTTTAAAAATTCAGTAAAATTTATTTTGCCATTGGTAAATTAAAAATAAAAATAAAGCAATTCCTTTATAACAAGGAATCAGAATATCCCTTTAGAAAAAATGTTTTTGGGAAATGACCCAAAGTCTGAGAAAACAATCCTATCCAGTATGGAAAGAAATAAAAGTACATCACAGGGCCACTGGATATCTATTTACCACTTCAAATCCCCTTAACTTCATCTTTTATTCCTGACATTGCTGTTGTATCACTTCCACACAGGCTTCAACCATTTTCATACAGCTGTACCTTAGCATTGCCTTGTTTCAAGGTACTATACACTTGTCATTTCCTACTTAACCACAGGCAACCTGGAAGTATGGGAGTAAAGGGTCACCCTGTGGAGCAACCCTCAGCCAAAAGATGTTGGAAAATTAGGGATAAATGAGTCCTTCTTTTTTTCCAGTATACAAGGTCTTGAGGTATATCTTTGTCTTTATCCATTTGTGCTGCTGTAACAGAACACCTGAGGCTAGGTAATTTATAAAGATTAGAAATTTGTTATCTCACAGTTCTGGAGGCTGGAAAGTCCAAGATCAAGGTGCCATCAAGTTAGGTTGTCTGGTGAGGGTTGCTCTAAGCTTCCAAGATGACACTTTGATGATGCATCCTCCACAGCAGAGGAACAGTGTCCTCACTTGGTAGAAACAGACGGGCAGGCTAGAGGGGAATGCTGCATGAAGCCTCTTTTATAAAGTCCTTAATCCCATTCATGAAGAAGCCCTCATGGTTAATCACCTCTTAAATGTACCACCTCTTTTTGTTATCACACTGGCAACATCTGAATCTTGGAGGAGACACATTCAAATCATGGCAATCTTTAATAAGAATCCTCTAAAGATTCTGTGGAACAGAACAACCCATTTTCTGGTAAGTTAGCTGCATCAATAGCATTCTGATACTGCTCTTCCTCCTTCCCATTTTTCAATCCAGCTCCTAATTTCTGCTCCCCAGGATTATGCCTCCAAGTAAATTATTTGCATATAAATCTTTGTCTCATGTTCCTTTATTGGGCAAAGGAGAGAGACACAATACAGGAATAAAAACATATGGATTCTCTCTCATCTAATTTATTACTCTTTGTTCTTGTGCTTTGTTCTTTTTTAAAAAATTAAACATAAGATTAAATACAACTATGAACATTTGAAAATATCATTTTCACCATTCCCAGGAGACATTTTCACCTCTTACACAAAAGATATTATAACAAACAAAAATATATTTTTCTTCTGCATGCTTATACTGAGCAAAGGTATTCTTGGTTTCCTCAACTATTGTCAACACATTTTTCACATTTTCAGTACATGTTCTAACTTTGCAGACTAAAGAGGAGATGAGGTCATAACACCCTAAAGGGACTAAGAAATAGCCCCAACATGGCTCCTTCAAAATGTTTTTTATTTTGAAAACAAGACATAGTTGTAAATTTATAACAATCGATATTCACCATTTATTCAACAAATATTCATTGAATACCCCCTACATTCTAAATACTATTCTTATTGTCGAGGAGAATTAGTAAATTAAATAACAAAAATTTTCCTTATTTATACTTATTAAATTCTAGTCAGAGAGACAAAAAATAAACAAAATAAATACAAATGATAAAAAATTTCAAAAGATAAATGAGTGTGAAAAAAATTAAAAATAAAGCAGAGAAATCAGACATGAAGTTATTGATGTGGTGGCAAGAGGTAGAGGAAGGATTGTAAAATTTAAGTCAGTAAGAAAATCTTCAATAAGGAGGTAAGACATTTAGGTAAAAAGTCAAAAAATATGAGGCAGCTGGATGTGCAATTAGCTTGGGGAAGAATACTCCAGACAAAGGGAAAAGGTCATGCAGGAAAAATATCATGCTCCGCAAGGATGCCTGATGTGGTCCAGAGGTAGCAGCAAGGATGTGAGTGTAACTGGAGTGGACTCAGTGAGAGCAGAGAGAGTTAACATCAGCACAGTGATGGACAGGCTAGACCAGGTATGGAGTTGTAGATTGTAGCAAAGTCTTCTGTTTCTCCTCAAAAATAAGAAACCAGCGGTAGATGTTGGAGCAGAGGGTGAAATGACCTGACTTCTATTTTAACAGGATTACTCTGATTATTTGAATCAGAATAGACTAAAAGTGGAACAACAACGGGAGCAGGTAGACTATGTTGGAGCCTATTGCAGTAATCCAGACATAGAATGATTTTGTCTTGGACAAATAGCAGTATACATGAAATAAAGTGTTTGGATTCTGAAAATAATTGGAAAGTAAACCAATAATTGGTATTACAATGTGAGAAAGAGTAGTCAAAAAGTCAAGGATAATGCCAAAGTTTTTAGCCTGAGTAACCAGAAGAACAGATTTAACATTTACTGGGAAATTCCTCAGTTTGGGGGCTATGAGATGGGGAAAATCATAAGCTTAGTTTTGGAAATATATTTTCCAAATATAAAAACAGACATCTTTGGGATGTCCATTAGACACTCAAGGGAACATGTGTCCAGTAGGCAATTGACTACATATCAACATAAACATTAACTTCAAACATTTTTCAGGAAAATTTCTGTAGTGCTTTTAGCTTTTAAGGCATACAAACTTCATATGAAATTAATTGTGTTTATCTTCTAACTGCTTCACTATTCATAAATTTTATTAAATGTTCATTACTCTCCCTGGGGGAAGCAAGAATCATACTGAGAAATATTATTCTCACAGTGTCATCTACTGTAGGACCTACTTGAATTCACCCTTTCAGTCCAGCCTTTTATTACATGATTTTCACATGATATATGATTTCCTCTGGTTTATAAATTTTAAAAATAATTTGCATTTTTTGAGAAGATTGATTTTATTAGGTTTGGTAAATTTTAAACTTTGTGTTTCAAAAATATGTAAGGACTATCTAAATTTAATTTTAGTTATCTTCAGCAAAAACACTTTAAAAGATTGATAATTCTCTTTGTTTTGCCATGTTGGACACTTTAAAAAATTGTAAACATTAGTAAAGTAGTTGAATTTAATGAATGTCAGACAAATTCTTCATCCATTTAAATGAAGTTGCAAAATTCCTGGAAAGCATTTTCATAAAATCATTTGCAAAAATGTTCTAGTGCAATAGAAATATAAGAAATTCATGATAAACTGAGTAAACCTACTAAATCATGAGCAAAGAAGCCTATGATACTATATCTTTTTTAGGTTTACTTGTATTTTATTCATTTTTAATATTGGCAAAGAATGTAGTTTTGAACCTTATCTGCAGTTACAACTAAGTAATCTCAGCTAGTATTACAAGTCAAAAAGTCTCTAACAATAGAAAAACTGCAGAGCTTATATAATCCAACTCAGATAGTACTAAAGAATGACTTTGATTCCTTTCTGAAAAAAGTATGTGTGAACTGAAATAAAATCCTAAGCCTCCCGAGATGACTGAATGGATTCCCTCTCGGCCAAGGGAACCCTAGAAATACCTTACAGCTGATTTGCTGGCCATGAGAGGGGAAGTCAGACATGCCTCATCATAGTCCCCTCCCTTGTTAGAGCTATCTTTTGTAATAGACCTAACATTGTACAAGATAAAGCTTGAACCACATCTGCAAGTCTTCAATTTCCTTAACAGATCACTTGAGTCTATGTATATATCCAGTGGCTTGTCTCTGATTAACAGATTTCCTTATCTTAACTTAAAACATTCCAAGCCGTTATCTTCATTGCTTTAACCAATTACAAATCAAAGAATCTTTAAACCCACCTATAACCTGTAAGTTCCCACTTTGAGATGTTGTCCCTTTTCAGGCCAAACCAATGTATACCTTCTATATATTGATTTATGACTTTACATCTAATTGCTGTCTCCCTAAAATGTATAAAACCAAATTGTAACCCAACCACAGCGAGTTTGCTTGCTTAAGGCTTCTTGGGTGTGGCTCTAGGCCATGGTCCTCCAACTTGGCTCAGAATAAACCTCTTTAAATTATTTTACAGAGTTTGGCTTCTTTTTAGTTGACAAATGTCAGTATACCTGAATTAGCCAGTCTTCAGAAATTAGGAATTTTAAGTTACAGAATCAAAAATTGGGCAAGAAGTGTCTAAGTCAACTAAATATAGCTACTTAAGCAAGCAGGCCTATCCTTTTCTATTTAATTTCTGAATGGCTGCAGAATAAATACGTGGTTTAAGAATGCCGAGAAAAAGACCTACTTACTTCATCCTATTTTATTTTAAAGCTGGAATTGTGAGAAATTCAACAATGAAAACAAAAAAGATTCTAGCATTCTAATCTCCCTGTAGAAACTGTTGACAAAATGTATCAATTTGAAAAATGGGTCAGCAATCGTACGAAATAAAAGTATTCCAAAGAATCATTGGGTCTTCCAAAAAACACAGGCTAGAGACAGAATGCCTCAAAAAAAAAAAAAAAAAAACCCTTAGGAAAACTATTAATACACAATGAAGTAAAGAAGCACGGTCACCGCTGTGTTCTTGTCATATATACACACCCTGTAAACAACTTATATCTGTATGCTTAACAATCAAGAGTGCACATTTTTGCAAGATACAACACTCATGACAGGTAGTTATTTGTGATGAAAATATGCTTTCTACATCTTAGAGTACTTAAGATTAAATAAAACAATACACGTCAAGCATGATTTTGAATTGCACATGCTGCTCTGCTGCCCCTTAAGCAGACAGAATCAAGTAGCTGGACATTGAGTCAGGGGACCACCCTAATATTTGCATCTCAATAAGAAGTGCTCAGACTCTCTCCTCAATGTCAAGGGTCTGTTGTCCTTGTACTCACAAATAGGAATATTGTCAGCAGAACTATCTCTGCACAGAAACAGCAAATATCTACACAGAGCTGAAAAAATCAAAAATGCCAGTATTCTCAATTAACAAACTATCACCTTGAAAAGGTCATTCCTGCAGCATTTCTCACCAGGTTTGGAGTTGCTGAGATTAAATCTTTGAAATCTGGCCACAACAAAGGACGGATTCTGATTGCAAAGTCTGTCACATAACTGGGGGTGGAAAAAGTGTATTTTTTGTGTGTGCTTCCTCACCTTGTACTATAGGTTATAGCTTGCCCACTTTCCAATCATTCCAAGTAGAAATAAAAGTGTACGGCATCTAAATATCCCCCAGAGTATTTATTTGCATATTACTTATATGTCTTTTAATTTTCACAGAACTGACAGCTAGTAGATTGCAGTGAAATAATTATTCCAAATTATGCTTACCCAACAATTTCCTGTCCCCATAGAGAGTGCATGTGCCAATTAATAAGTAAATTCCATCATAGGGAAAAACAATGATGCTTCTGGTGCCAAATGTAGGCCAAGTGTAGGCAGGAACCATCCCTAGGGTATGAAAAATCTATATAATTGTCTCATGCATCTTGCTTTGTGACTCTCACAGACTGAGCTGCTTTAGGGAATAGACATTGTGATGGAGAAAGAGGGAAAAAAAGATCTGCTGAGAATTACCCTATTATATACCCTATTAACCACAATGCCCCCAATTAGTGGTGTCAGAGTGTAAACAGGATTATAAAGTCTAAATCCTGTTCCTGCTATAGTTGCCCCTTAGAGAGATGTATGTGTGGAGGGAAATACCATGAACCAGAGTTTTGATCCAAATTTCCAGTTAATTTCTTAGTGGACTTGTCAAGAATCAGTATGTTCTGTTGCAACTCTGGGTAAAAGCCTAAACTAAAATCAGAACCAGGTCATCATTTTCTCCAAGCCCCATACCCGTAAGTGCTAACTGTTGGAACTATAGAAGAAATGTCAGAAAGACATGTAATTGCTGTTATATTTATTTTACAAATGTCGATATTTCAATCTTTCATCAAAATAAGAAATAAAAGCTAATCCTTCAGCACTGGCTGAGGTTGTACATGTGACTGATGTCTATAAATTAAACAAGGCTTAACTTTCGTGCCCACATTGACATTATGTTACACCTAAGGTAATAATACCCATACCCCAATCTTGACTCTCAGTGCTTTACCAAAGTAAAGGCAAAACAGAAAAAAGAAAGATGGCATACATAATCACCATTTATTTGCAGAAGACTCCAACTGCAGACTCATAAATTCAACTGCCTACTCAACTTCTCCACTTAGATGTCTAATAGGCACCCAGCCTCAAAATATCCAAAACTGAACTTCTAATATGCCCAGCACAAACTTCAATTCAGCTCCTTCCACATTCTTCCCCATTTCTGTTAACAGCATCTCAATTCTCAATTCTTAGGAAAATATTTTTTTAAAACTCTAATTTTTTGTACCCCAGATCAAAGTCATCAGCAAATCCTATCCATTCTATGGTCCTAAAATATCTAGATCAGATCTCTTCTCTTACTTCTACCAGTCTAAGTTACAGTCATCGTCATACGATTTATTTCCTTCTCACTGGTCTTTTCCTTTGGCATTTTTCAGCCTATTCTGAACACAAAATGAGACATTAAAATATGCCACTGCTCTGCTCAAAAATTTCCCAAAGTCTTCCATTTTACATAGGGGAAATAGCAGTTTTTAATATACTAACAAGTGTTATGATGGTTGATTTTACCTGTCAACTGGAAAGGGCCAGGAGGTACCCTAATATTTGGTCAAGCATTATCCTGGGGGTTTCTGTGAGGGTGTCTTTTGATGAGTTTAACATCTAAATCAATAGACTAAATAAAGCAAATTTCCCTCCCTAAGTGGGTGGGCCTCATCCGATCACTTGAAGTCCAGAGGAATAAAATAAAAGACTGACTCTTCCCCAAATAATAGGAAATTCCTTCTGCCTGTTTTTGAACTGAGACATCAGTCTTCTTCTGCCTTTGAACTCAGAAACATTGGCTCTTCTTGGCTCTTAAGCCTGCTGGCCTTCGGACAAGACTGCACCATCGGCTCTCCTGGTTTCCCACTTGCTGACTGCGGGTCTTAGGACTTGTCAGGCTCCACAATCTTGTGAGCCAACACATTGTGATAAATCTCTTTAATTCCTCTGTCTCTGTCTCTGTCTCTATGTGTGTGTGTGTGTATATATACACACACATATATGTATACATGTGTATATGTGCACACATAAATGTATACGTGTGTGTGTGTGTGTGTGTGTGTGTATTCTTTTGATTCTGTTCCCTTGGAGAATAGTATACAAGGCCAAGATAGCCAGGCTGCTGTGACCTTCTGGCCTCATCCATCTCCCTCTTGTTCCCATTATCCTTTCTAGCCTGTTAGCTGATCCTCAAACATTCCAGACATGTGCCTATCTCTACGCAGGAGCTGTTTCTCTGGACAGTTGCAATTCCTCTGTCCAGATGGGTTTTCTGCAGGTGTCTTCGTGGATATCCTCTGCCCTCTCATTACCTATTCACTCGACTTCTCATTAAAGCCCTCTTAGCTATCCTGTCAAAATGCCAACACTCTCTCGCAGCCCATACACACATGCACATACTTCCTATCTGATTTTACTATCCTAAAGTTTCTAGTTAGCACTGTCACCATGGTGCCTGCTCTATATTTTACTTATCCGCTTTGTTTTCTCTCCCCCCTCACTAGAAAGTAACCAGTTGCACCCTTCACATGGGTAGCCACAAGCAGTGAAAAGATGCCCAACAAATAAGGTTTTCCTGATTCCAGGGGCATGAAATATGTGTTTATAGAGAAAGGAAGGTGAAGGAATGATTATTAGGGTGAACATGAATGAAATTATACAGGAGGAATGAAAAGAAAAGGAAAATAAATTTAAAAGTAAATTTTAAACATAGTAAATTTAAAAGTACTCATACTTTCCCAACAAGGAAATACTTCAAGTTTTAAATCTACCATCATTACCTCTTTTCAAAATTCAATGTCCTACTTGCCAAAGTACTTTTTCAATATGTGATGACCACATCAGAATTTCTGCACATAAATTCACATACACATAATCAAAGATGATGTTAGAATTGTATTGAGTTGATGTTTTTCTTTTGCTTCCAAATGTAGGAAGTAAAAGAATATGTTTTTTTTTCTCAAAATGGAAATATTCAATCTATCTTATATCTTCCCAAATCTCTTATGAACAGTACCATGTATTTTATTTCTAAAATCAAAATGCTATCAAAAATTCCTTACTTATTTGGCACTCTGAGTCAATGTTCCTTTCTGAGATAGATACTGAAAATACCAACTTCATTTTAAATTATAAACTAATATTACCAAGAAACCCTGTATTAATGGAATCACATGATGTAATTAGTTTTATATGAATAAATGATAGAGTCACACTTCTATGTCACACATACCAGTTAAATCATAAGTTAAAAGTTTATTATATCAGAAATGTAATTAACATGGCATTCAAAACATATTTTTTATTTTTCTAAGAGAATCATTACAAGGTCTCCACAGAAATAATTTTGTACTTTAATATCTAATGTAAATAGCTATATATATATCTGTCTAGAATTGGTATAAAGTTACCAAGATGGCTCATATATATTTGAGTAACTTAATAAAGCCAATTATTTTGCCTTTTGATTGAAATAGGATCAAAATATAATCCTGTATGATTATCAATTATTTCAGAGATAACTTTCTCACAGTTACCATTCATCTTATTTGGAAACTATGCAATGCTAGAAATTCCACTTGGTTAAGCCATTAAAGTGTAATGAATCACATACCTATGTGAGAGAAAATGCGAAAGTCCTAAGTTTAAATGAGTAACAAGAAATGCTAAGCTGTTATACATAATAAGTAGCCATTCATTGAGTCTCCCAGCATTAAACTATCATAACTATCTGACTCCAGGAGTTTAGTCTAATGGCCATGGAAGACAATCAGACGCGGTGTCAAAGAGATAATAGTCTCAGTTTTATTGCCAAAACACAAAGTCTAGCTAAAATTAGAAGTCTCTGTGCCTTTGCTTTTTGATTATTGTAAAGTTTACAGTTACATTGGGTAAGACATTTAAAATAAAGTCTCTTGAAGTAGTGCGGATTTTTTTAAATGACATTCTCTTTCAAAGTGTTCTATGTACTCTACCTCAATTAGAATATACTTTTTAATGCCTGAAGCTTTCTATTTATTAAAAAAGTGTGTTTCAGATTTGCAGCTTTAGGAATTAGTCAGGTACAAGATTTTCCAAAACTTGTACAAATTTTTTCTTTCAAAACCAAAAATAAAAGTATTTTATTGTAAAAGACTTGCTGGAGACTATTAAATATCTAAACATTTCAAATATCTAAATTTGCCATTGCCCTTCACCAGAACAAGCACTATTTTGTAACTGTTAACAAAGATGTTTTTAGTCCTCAACACTTAGATCATTGTTTAGAAAAGTGATTTATTGCTGTCTTTTTTATATTTGTGAAACTTCTATATTTATTTCATTCCACAACACTTTCCTTGCCTTCTTGCAATATTTGAGAACAAGAAAATATGTGGATTATTAGATATTTATATTCCTCTTCCACCCCAAAACTCACATGCACATACAGACACACAAATATTCCTGCATTATAAGTTTTGATGAGTAAGCTATGGGTGGAGCTTCAATTTGAAGAAATTAAATTAAGCTACCTAAGAAAGAAATAGAAAAAAAAAATAGGAAAGAATCCATAATTTGTCTGGATTTACCACTTTCTGTGTCATGGGCATTTTTGACTGTTCTCTCCACCCCTAGAACTTCTCTCTCTCCCACACACACACACACACACACACACACTCTTTCTAACCAAAAATAAAGAGATTGCATCACTCTGCAGAAAGCTCAAAGATGCAAGTAATAATAAAAATAAATTATCCTGCATGCCTAAGTATAATATAAACATGAATATAAGGCAATATCCCCCATATATCCAGTAAGAATTTTTTTTTTTTTTGAGACAGAGTCTCGCTCTGTTGCCCGGTATGAGTGCCATGGCATCAGCCTAACTCACAGCAACCTCAAACTCCTAGGCTCAAATGATCCTCCTGCCTCAGCCTCCCAAGTAGCTGGAACTACAGGTATGTGCCACCTGGCTCTGCTAATTTTTTCTATTTTTAGTAGAGATGTGGTCTCACTGTTGCTCAAGGCTCAGGACAGTCTCGAACTCCTGAGCTCAAGCGATCCTCCTGCCTTGGCTTCCCAGAGTGCTAGGATTACAGATCTGAGCCACTGCATCTGGCCAAGAGAATTTTTTTTAATATTTTATTGTTGGACATGTTTGTACAACACTTTTTTTAAAAGTGTATATTTAAGATAATTAATTTCTTCATTATATATGATATATGAAATTTCATGTCATAAAGTAGCATAGAATTTACAAATGTTGCTGTTTTAAAACTATTTCACTCAATATTTTTATTGAAACTCTTCCTTGGATCTTTTCAACATCAATGTATGGGTCCCTACTTTTTGAGTCACTGAAGTTTTTAGAACACACCATTTTCACTTTCATGCAAATTTTATGAAATTTTGCATATGATATGTTTTCATAACTGCAAGTTTTAGGCCACGCCACAGGTACCCACGTTAGAAGAGATATATTTTTTTCCTTATTATGTAGGATTACACTTATGAGGTCTACAATGCAACCACTTACTATAGTGTTATTTATAAGAAGATCTTTAGAAAACCTTTCCACAAGTGCTGTCTGTCCTTGCAATTGTGAGATCAATCCCTGGGAATAATCCTGAACAATCCAGAATTAATCTGATTTAAATTTTCTCCCCTATATTTTTTTTTACTTATTACCTTGACTATGTCAGGTGGCTTCTATAAGCATCCTAAACAAGTGTTGACTGAATTTGTTTTTCACAAATACACGTTTCCCAAGCATAATTTTGTCATTCAAAATAAAGCAATTTATGAAAGACCCCCTGAAGATGAAAAGGGGGTAAATAGTGGGGTAAGAAATATGCCCATCTTGTACTTTCTTGAATTATTAGAATTTTCTATTAATAGATACCAGATCCTTCAACCCTATCTTAAAGCAAACTACGCTATTGTGACAAGAAAGAAAGTTGGATAGTAGAGGGACATTCTAGGAAAAAACAATTCAGAAAGGAGTTGAATTTCTGGGTGCCTAGTGCATGGTCTTTTGCTTCTCCTTCTGCTCTCCCATATTTCATGGGAAGCTCACACTGTCCTTTCTCAAAAAAATTTTGCAGAGTCAAAAGCAAGTGTCACTTCCATTTCATTACCTAACTGAGTGTAGTCCATGGATTCAAACACTTATAGCAAAGGCCCTTAGGGGCATGGCAATTTCATAAAAGGTTCGGAGTTGGAAACCACATAGCTTAAGGCAATTGATATCATCCTAGGCTGTAGCAAAATCAACAATGGTAATCAGCACTAAAAAGCTAACGGTATTTTTATGCTGAGCCAAGTGGATTTCTAAGCTTAGAAGAAGATAATAAGACAAAGGAGATGGGCTGTACTACTGCTCTTTTCTCTGTATTATTTCTTTCTATTGAATCATCATTGTTCATACATTCTACAAAAGTTCATTATCTATGGTGCACTGTGGTAAGTTTTACTTATTTGAAGCATTCCCTAATTAAGGTAGCTGACAGCTACTGTGGACTATTTAATAGTGTAACAGAGAAAATGACCTTAAAAAGGGTAAAAATATTTTCTATTCCTTCAAAATCCCTTCACCCTTTTTGAGAACTAAAACCAACATCTCTGCCTCAGGCCTGTGGTCGGGAGGAATAGGAGAGTGTCCTTTGTTCTCTGTGCCACAGGAGATGGCTCCAGGGAATTGCCCAGGCAGAGGTCACAGGACTGTTTTAGCCAAAAATGGGATTATGGGATTAATCAGAGCCTTTAAAAGGTCTGTACTTCTGCTCAGAGGCAGGATACTGGTACCTTGAGGCTGTAGTCTACCAACTTTTTCATTTGCCAACAAATGAATAAACTTCTCTTTCCTTCTCTTCAAAACACTTGTCCTCGTTTTTCTGATGAGGCCTTGGGAACAAGTGCTGAACTTTCAGTAACAATAATAATAATTACAAAATAAACAGTCAACATTTGTTGAATTCTTACTATGTGTCATATACTCTGCTGGTCACTTTACAAGGAGCAAATTAACTAATTCTCTTAACAGTTTCACCTGTATTAATATCATCATATTGTATAGAGAATGAGACTAAATCTTACAGAGATTTAAACATCTTGGTTTAAATAGCACAACCCACAAGCAGTGGGGATAGGATTCAAATCCATGTGCATCTGGTTTTAGAACCCAGGTTCCTAATAAAGATATGATAGATGGTTTTATTTTTAATGGGCCTATTCTGGGTCAAGTTAATGCATTTTGTTGTTTTGTTTTGATAACAATTTAGAGAACCTCAAACAGAAAAACAAATTTAACCGTTGTCTATTAGCCTCGGCCTATACCTACATCCAGGAAGTATGACTGAGTTTCTTTCATATTATCTTTAGGAATTACTAAAATGATCTGAGTTTTACATTTACCTAAAAGAAAGTCTGTCTTAATTTATCTTTTGCCTTCTAACACCCAAAACAACTAAGATCAACCTGGTACATTAGTAATAAAAAAAAAAAAACTAAGCTAAACCAATTTGAATCAATAGTATGAATGCTTACTGATTTTAAGTGCTTGTCTTGACTTTAAGTGGCAATGTTAATCAAATTGGTTTCCTTAGCATTTCCTAACTACAGGCAAAATTTTCTTCTTATTTCATGAAGCTATCTGAGGGATAAATATCAGTATGTATAGCTGACAGCCCAATGGGTTGTGATAATGAAAATAAACAAAACAAAACAAAAACTTATCCAGTCTTTCTCATTTCAAAAAGGCTTGCAAAAACTCAACCCTCAGAGGAAAGTAATTTCAGAGAAGTATTTGTGTTTACAAAAATGTGAAGTGCCACAGAAAGGCAGAAATCACTGATTCTGTTCCTTTTATTTTATGTTCTTATTGATCAAAATGCTGTAATTTTCATGGTGCTGGAGGTAAAAAGACAAGCAAGTCACAGTGTAATTATTCAGAATGGAGGTTTTGGAGCAATTTTTGTAATCAATAATCTAACCCTAGAAGAAATAGAAAGTAGTATTTAAAACTGTTCACAGGAGATTCAGTAATATTGATTTGATTCTGTTTGAACTCATTTCGTAAATGACTAGTCTCATCAAATTTTATCTGTATAATTATTTTGTATTTTTAAATCTTCCTTTGTACTAGTTAGGGGAAAAAAGCCGCCCAAATGCTAAAAACCTTCCTTCATTTTTTAAAAAATGTCAGCCTATGTTTTATGTAGAAAGGTATTATGACTTTTTAAAAAATCTTTGGTTCTATGCCCAGGAAAGAAAAAAATGATTCAGGGTGGGTGGCTTTTAATAATATTCAAGTAGGCATAACTCAAATTAAAAATTCAATCTTCTCACTTTTTTTGACTTCTAGGTGTTGTTAACACAAAAGAGGCAAATATAAATGATGATTTTTTTTTTCTTATTGGGATGTCTTGTCTATGATTTCTCAGGCATGGTCAGAACTAAGTTGTTTCCTTTCTGTCCTGCCTTTTTGAGTGGGATTACTAGTTTTCTTATGTAAATGTACTATAACACGCACACAACTAAACTTGAATAATGTAGAAAAATAAAATACTTTAAATTTAATCATGAAATTGTCAAATTCCTAAATGAAAAAAGCTACTATTAATATTTTGTTCTCTTTCAATAGAGATTCCCCTCTTTCCCAGCTGTATAAATTTTGTTTTTCTTTGATTTTCTTTTTAAAGTATACATTTTATATAGTTTTATTTTCTCCTTTACCAGTGTTCACAATCATCATGTTAGTGGCCTCCAAGTGGAGGCTTTCCCAGGTTCTTTGGGATTCGTCAGGAGAAAAGAATCTCAGGATGCACCACGTAAGCCAGGCAAATGACAGCTGTTTTTATTGAAAGCAAAAGTACACTCTCAGGAGAGAGAGAGCAGGCAGGATTGAAAAGAGCAGCTGTACTGGGAGCAAGTGGTTTTTGGTCTTTTGGAGTCTCAAAGGGAGGAATATTCAAGGCTAAGAGGTTCGCTTTTACTAAGAATTTGGGTAGTAATTCCCATAATTGTGTTCTCTCCCATTTTCATACTTTCCGTGGTTGTCTCAGAACTGTCATGGTGATTTCAGGGGCAAAGAAGTTTTAAAACCACAATGTAAATGATATTGTAATTAGCCAAAGTTCACTTAAGGTGATAGAGATAGCTGACAAGCTGGTTGAAGTCTGTTCTTGCCCGCCATTATCAGCCCCCATAGGTAGCTTCTACTTGAAGGTTGTTTAACACCTGCACCCAATCTTCAAGCCCCTGCATCCAGTCTCAGCCTGTCTCATAGTCTTCTATTCTAACACTCAGAGGGATCATTTATTAAATCAGTAATAACATTCCTCCAGTTAGAGTTATCAGTAAAAACTCTAATTGGAGGAATCAGATGATAGTTTCCTTCCTCAGGCAGCAAGAAAGTCCCAAACAGGTGAAAGAAGTAAAGATGGGAAAGTAGGAATTAAAATAAGTGAATGCTTATGGGAAAGCTATTTGTGGCTTTCCTTGTTTCCCTTTGCTACAACCTTTTATGGTTTCTCTCCAGAGTGGAGAAGTGTGAACATTTCTTTTACATTAAGTAAATTTCCCTAAGTCTTCCATGAATTTCTATACTGTTCCTTCTTTGGAATGAATTACCTCAAAGTGAATTGTAGAAGGGATAGTAAAATTATGACAACCATACTTCACAGTAAAAGTAAAATATCATTCCAGGGAAAGAAAAATGGATTTTGATTCTGAAATTTAGAGAAACGAGACCAAGGTTTAAGTGGCCAGACGTGAAAGTTTGAGTCCCAGCTCCGACACCTGTGAATTGTGTGACTTTTAGAATTTATACAATCTCTCATATGAAATATTAAGGATTAAAGTAATTAATGCTTCAAAGGATGTCCTAAGGATTAAATGAAATAATTAATGTAAAAAGGCACTATAATATCTGCTGTAATTGTACTTAATTGTCATTCTCATCCTTCTACTAAGATTAGCTGCATGAGGTCAACCCAGATATTTTCTACTCTCTTACATTTGTAAGCCTATGTGTATGTGCGTAGCCTAATTTAACAGGATTACCTGCTCTAATCCTTGGATAATCTCTAGGAATATTTCAGAGAATGTTTCTATTGAAATTAATAATATTGCATGTTATAATACAAATTTTATTCTTTTAAATTTCTTTTTCCTAATATGTTGTTGCAGTATCTGTCAGTTACCAAATTTTCTCTGAAAAAGTATTTTTAATAAATTATCTTCAGTGTAGTGATTTTCTTTACTATAGGTAGCTTAATTTCTGGCTTTAGGTTTTGTAAGTAGCCAGAATTATAACTGCAATCTCTAAATCTCCAAAAATGCATTTTCTTTGGACTTACTAGCACACCTAAACTCTAACCCATAGATGTCTGTCTTCACTGACCAGTTTCTCCTGCCCTCAGATGGAGCAATGCCAAATAGGACAGTATTTTTGCCTGGAAACATATTATGGCCTTGGGGCAATTGACTGAGATATGCCCCACACCCTCTGTCCAGTTGAGGACCATGGCAGCCATCTGTTAGCAGTAGGTAATGAATAACAAAGTCTATCCTGTGAGACAGTGAACATTGATTAGATTTTTCACTGAACAAAGCACTATCCATCCCAAATGATCTTCCAATCTTAATTCATTTTCTTCAGTGTGACCTAATTTAAGATCTCAAAAAATTAAAAAGAAAGAAAAGAAAAAAAAACAAACTAACATTGTGCTGGCATAGACTTAGGTCTCTATTCAGGCTTGTTTAATAATGAAAAATAACAGAAATTCAACAACTATGGCCTGAATGTTCATAGTATGCTCTGAAATGTATATTTGGAGGCAAAACAAAACATTGGTTTCCCTAGAACATTGTCTATAAAATTTCTAAATTACTTTTCTTTTTTTATGAAATAAAGCTGGTTTTTATACTTTTATAGTCAAGAAAATTTTAAACAAAATTATCACCTGTAATTTGGGTATGTTTTTAATAACAGTCACTCAGAAGCTATTTTTTCTTTATGTAGTACATTATAAATTTTAATTTAAGCATATAACTAGAGATCATCGATTTAATTAAATTTTAAAATAACTAAGAACCACATAAATAATAACAATGAAAGCATATTGGAAATGACCAAAGACCAAATGTAAGTTTTATAAAAATATATTTAAATGAGAGGAATAATAAAGTATGATGTAAATATAAGTTTCTTTCAATTAATGGTTCCCACATCTAGTCTGTGGGTGTCAAAATTAAAATGATATAATAGCTCACATTTATGAGACACTTACCAGTGTTTCACAAATATCCAATCTTCACAACATTCTTTATCTTAAGAAGAGTGTGGGATATATTATCAATAAACATTTTTGAGTCAAAGCAACTTCATAAGCTAGATATTAATAATACTTTTAATTCACAGATGAGAAAAAAATAGAATAATAAGTCAAGCAACTAACACCAGGTCACACAACTAACATTAGTGAAAGCCTGAATTTGAATGCAGGTCTATCTACCTCCAAAATTCTCTCACTTAACCCACTATTCAATGTCACCTTGGAGTAACTCACTGAAATTTGCTATATACTATCAGCACCAAATGCCCATGTCATACCTTTCTGAGAAAGTCATTGTGTAAACTGCCAATTAATAGTCACATAATTATTTTATACTATGTATAGTAATTTTAATCATGTAAGGTATAAAATACATAATAATGTTATTAGTTCTGATTCTTAAATTTCTGAGTAAAAATATTTTTTCTCTGAAAATATATTACTCTATCACAGGGAACCAATGAATGAGAACTAATAAAATGAAACTTATTAAACTAGTTTCATTTCAAATAGAATTAAAAACTTCAAATATTAAATAGCAAATAAATTTATAAAATCTCTATTATAATAAATTATATATATATATTAGTAACAAGTAAGATATTTTCATAAGTTATCATCTCTAAGTTGCTTTAATAAAATAGTATGGTGCATTTTTATTCCTTGCAATTAATGCTTAATAATACCTGTTTTGAAGAATATAAAAATCTTTCCAGAAAATCTTTTAGAATTCAGAGCATGCACTACTGTAACGATTCATGGTTGCAGACTTTATATAAAGTCTATTTTAGTTTTCTTTCCTTGGTAAGTTTTCCTAGAAGCATCAAGGGATATAAAAACTATACAAGGATAACCAAAAGAGCCTTTTAGAAATGGGACATCTGAGAATAAGATTATATACAGATTTTCTTCTATTAGTGTATCTTAACCTCTTTAAATAAAATTTATTTTTACCATTTTCAAAATATATTCAACAAGGGTGTTTTTTCAAAGGCAAGCATGCCAAAGAAAGAGAGTGGCAAAGGTGTAAAGGGTGTTTAACAAAAAGAGGTTATTTGTTCACTTAGCAATTTCTTGAGTGTTTTCTCGAGGAAATGCATTCCTCTAGGCTTTGGAGATCAATCAATGAACAAAATAAAAATCAAAGCTGATATTCTAGTGTCAGGATGCATAAGACGGAAGGAGTCAAAGAAGAAACATGAAATAGGCCATAAATTGTTGAGTACTGTAGAGGGAGATACAATATAAAGCACGTGTTATAGACTGTGTATGTTCCCCAAAATTCATGTGTTGAAGCTCTAATCCCCAGGGTGGCAGAAAAGTGGGGCCCTGATTCTATAGGATTACTGAGACACCTTATAATAAGAGACACCAGAAAACGCTCGCTTGTGCTCTTGTGCTCTCTCTCTCTTTGTCTCTGTCTCCCTCTGCCTGCAGACACAGAGGAAAGGCCATGTAGAGACATAGTAAGAATAGCAACAACGCAATTGGAAAGAGAGTCTTCCCCATGAACCAAATCAACGAGAGCCTTGATCCTGGACTTCCTAGCCTTTAGAATTGTGAGAAAACAAATTTCTGTTGTTTAAGCCGTCCAGTCTGTTGTATATGGTTACAGAATCCAGAGAAGTCTAATACAACAAGGCAGACTGAATTTGAGAAGGGAGCATGAATTTAAAGATAGGTCTCATTGTATTACTGAACTTTAGCCAAAACCTGAAAGAGGCATGTAAGTAACTTTTGAGGCTATCTGGAAGAGGAGCATTCCCAATAGAGGGAACAGTAAGTGCAAAAGCCCTCAGGAGCAAGTGTATCTGGAAAAACTGAGGAAAACAAAACAAAACATCAGTATTGCTGGAGAAGAAAGTAGTAAGGGAAAGAAGCAAAGAAGAAGCCACAGATAAGATTATGTAAAATAAGACTCTGTAAAGCATTGTAGGATACAGGTAAAACTGGAATTCATTGGGAGTGAGAAGAAAACAATTAGAAGATATTCTTTAATTAAAACACACACATACACAGACACACACAGGTGACTATGTTGAGAATCAACTTGGGGAGAGGGAAACAAAAGAGTCGAAGTAGAAATATCATTTCAGAGGCCATTAAAATAACTCAGATGTAAAATTATGGAGTCTTGGAATAGGGTTATAGCAGGAAGTGGTGAGAAGTAATCATATTTTACATATATTTTGAAAATAAAATTAAAGGCATATCCTAACAGAATTCACATGAAGTATGAAAGAACATGTGCCAAGGAGGATCTCAAGGATTATGATCAAGATAGATCACAGAATCAAAATAAATTAAGATAGGAGAAAGGATGAGAGGATAATACATTACCATTAATGTAAAGAAAACAAAAGCAAAAAAAATACAAAATGGAAGTAATAATAATTGTTTGAAGGTCTTATAAAAGTAAAAAAAATTATTGTGGTTTGGACAGAAAAAGCAAGCCAGAAGGATAGGAAGTATTGGTCTGTAACTAAGATTTTAAAAGATGAACATTTCATGTTATATCACAGTCTGGGAGTGAGCAGGGAGTGGGTAGTCAAAGCGATATGGAGGAAAGATCATAAGGGGTTAGAAAGGCAAGATATTAAGAAGCCAGTGTATTAGATAGGTAATGAATATAAATATGTTAAATACATTAAATTTACTAAAGAAAATGCTGGATAGTCATCCACAGTTCTGTTAGCGAAAAGCCAAATTCTACAGCAACTGAGTGAGAGTGATTGGGAATTTTAGATATGTTAGCTCCCAAATTAAGTGACAGGATGACATGAAATTTAAAGGGGATTTTTTTTAAAAGGAAGAAAAATAAGTGAGTGAGGAATAAAACAAACTGAAGGTGTGAGTTCCCACAAGATTCGTATGTTGAAATTCTAACCTCCAGTAAGATAGTATTAAGAGATAGGGCCTTTGGGAGGTAATAGGTCATGACAGTGGAGCCATCATAAATGGGATCGGTGCTCTTAACATGGGAACTCAGAAAGCTCTCTCTCTCTTTTCACCATGTAAGGATACAAGGAGGAGATTACAGTCTGCAATCCAGAAGAAGGTCCTCAACAGAACCCAACCATGCTTCCTCTCTGCCTCTAGTATTGCGTGAGATAAATTTATAAACCACTCAATTTAGGATACTTTGTTATAACCACCCAAAATGACTCAGACAGGAAACTTTAATAATAAGCAGGCTGGCGGGCTACTTGCCACAGTTCACCTCATACAAATTTGAGAGAGGAAGGAAAACCCCTCCCACTTGAGAGGGCTTCAGGAAAGATGTTGTGTTTGGTGAATAGCCAGATTTCAGTTACGAAAGACAGAATAGAAAGACTGAGAGAAAAAAGAACTCTTAAAAGAGTTCTGATGAGCATGGTAAACGATTTGAAAGAATCATTGGTACAGATAGGTGTGGGGTGTGGAGCACAAATCAAAGTAGAATATGGCCTTTGCAGAGCAGTATGAGCATGAAATTTTTCATGGTATTAGATAGCCTAGAAGGATTGACCTTCTCTAAGTGATTGAGATACAGCAATGTAAGGCATGAAACTCTCACAGGAGAAGGTGGGCAATAATTTTAAACAAGAGTCCTGAATACTTAAGCCCAAAGTACAGAGGGCTCATAATAATTTATGTTTCTGAGCAGTGTCAGGGAAGAAATAGAAATATGTTTTCAGCTTGGACCTTTCAAAGAATAACACAGAACTATTTAGTCATTAAAGAATAACTCAGAAATATTAGTCAGAGGTATTATTCAGCTGTTGCCACAAAGTTTATATTATACATATATGTGAAAAAATGCCTTTGGATTATTTTCAGGGAACAAAGGAAAAAGCAGGACTGATAAGAAAGAAGGTAGAGATGGGAAGGAGAAAAGTTCAGACAATCTGGGAACAATGAATTTTGGTTGGTTTTCACTTTGGGATAAATGGATTAGCTGGCATCTATCACAGGTTTCAATGTAGACAGAGTCTTTGGGCAGGCTAACTGGGGATTTTGAGAGTATACCTATGAAACATACATAACAGAAGGCCTCTATGCAGTGCCTGCTAGTGTTTAGCCTTTAGGACTCCACCATGGTAAGGTCAGGTCTGCACCATGTTCTTATGAAAATAACTTGGATTTTAATTAGGAAGTTATTCTTTTGGCTAAAAGAAGTTCGTGAGACCTCTATGTCACAACATTACAGCACAGAACCCAAAGAGATGAAAAGCAGTAAAGACACAAAAAAGAAAAGCTTTATTTCACAATGATTGAAGGGTAGCCGGTATTTGAAAGCCAAAGGGTCAATTCTCCTTATTTATAGAGTTCCTAAATTGTGTCCTAAAAGTTTGATTAATACTGATATATGTATGTTACGGCTAATGATACAGTAGAATGTGTAGAATTTTCATTCTTTATTATAGATTATCACTCCTGATTAATATTTTCTTTAAATCGAATGAGTGTTGTGTTTATTCTAAATAGATATGTAGGCTTTGGAGATGTAAACTAAAGAATGAAGCCCAGATTATGATTCTCAAATTCAAGAAAAGAGGTCAGCAGTACCTTTGGAAGAATGTTCTATTAAAAAGCCTCATTTCTATTTAGTTATGTCACATATTTTAAACATATATTCTGGCAGTTAGGACTTTCTGATGCACATAACAGAAAACTGAATTCAAGCCTGTTTAATAAAGATGATATATTATCCTTTATAATTTCAGTGGCCAGAAGCAGGTCAAGTGTATTTGTTGGATTCATTAATGAGTACTAAATTTTTCAGTATTTCAACCCCTTTGCTCTGCCATCTATGGTATTAGTATCATTCTAAGAGAAGCACCCCTTTGGGTCACAAGATGACTATCAATAATCCCTGGATATGAGCTCCTCTTCTAAGTCTATAGAAAAAGGGAGAACTTAAAGATTGAGGAAAATTCCTTCTAAAAAAAATCCCCCAGGAAATATCTTGTATCTCATTTGCCTCCACTGAGGTACATGCTTACATTTGAACCAATAACACTCAAGACAGTATTTCATTGATTAATTCAGTCCTCAGCCACATATTCCACAGTAAACCAATGGTGAAATCACCTTTCTGTGACAGCCAAGAGAAGAAGAAATTTATACTGGGAAGGAAAGCGTAATGTTTACTTAACAACTAAGGAGGTTAGTAGCAGAAAATGTCAAATATCATTCTATTTCACAAATTTTGGTCTGGGAGATAGTAGTTGTGCTTATTATACTTTTATAAATACTTCTAAAACTAAGTCATGGGATCATCAATAATTCACTAAATATTGCCACATTCTGATAAATCCCCCTTTAGACTGGGTGACTTATTCAAAAAGGATATGTATGTTCAGCACTCAACTTTCCAGATGTTGTCATTACACTACAGCCTGAAAGAATAAAAACAAAACTTAATAGGTCCTTGCTTGTACTTACTCCAGTCAAATTCAGATCGATTTGTTCCTCTACTTTAAGATAAAGAAGGAGATTGGTCCTGAAAATTTTGTATCACTCAGCTAAAGACTCCAATGCGAGTTCTTCCCCTTAAGGGCGTGACCTAGGATACAGTGAGTCCTTTCACATTATGAATCTCCATAGCTTTCTTTTTATATAATTTACAGATCTCAAGACCATCTCTTTTCCACAGTAGCCAGATGTGCTAGGTTAGCTATACACGATCACAATAATAAAGAAGTGAATTTGATTTTCATCCTGAAACATGCAGCAGGAGCTCTAGGGTCATTTGAAAGAGAAATACAAATTCAAACTGATATATTTTTAAAAGATACTTTTAATATGAAGAAAACAAAAGATAAAGGAAGAGACATAACAGAAAGACCATAGAAATGGCTCTAGATACTACTCATATCTCTTTTATTAGGAATTAGTGGAGTCAGTCCCTCTTAGCTCCTTAACACAGTGAGTTTTTTTTTCTCCTGTCAAACCCACTGAGGCAGTGGTAGTGGTGGATGACAGAAAGTAGTACTATTAATATTAAAGTCATCAGCCTTCAATAACAAAGTCACTGACAAAGACCTTTTGCAAGACTCAATTGGTACTAATGTTCAGCTCTTCATAGAATATAAGCTCATTTTTAGTGTTAGAATCAAAGAAGATAATCCTGACTTTTTTTTCATTTTATCAGCTACTTGTTAAGTGTTGACTATTCAACAGGCACCAGGCCTTTCAGCTTTACGGATAACTTATTCTAGAGATAGAGCTAATAGAGAGTAGAAAAATAAATGGTAGAGGCATATCTTGTTTTATTGTACTTTATTATACCTTGAAGATATTGCATTTTTTTAGAAATTAAAGGTTTGTAGCAACCCTGTGTCCAGCAAGTCCATAGGCAATAGTTTTCCAACAACAAGTGCTCACTTCATGTCTCCATTTCACATTTTGGTAATTCTCACAATATTTCCAACTTTTTCATTATTATCATATACCTTATGGTGATCTGTGATCAGTAATCTTTGATATTACTATTGTAATTATTTTGGGGCACCACAAACTGCACCTATATACAACAATGAACTTAATCAACAAATGTTCTGTGTATTCTGTCTGCTCCACTGACTGGTTGTCATTCCCTCATTGATCTCCCTCTCCTCAGGCCTTCCTATGCCCTGAGATAAAACCATATTGAATTTCAAAAATATTGAAATTCAGCCAATTAATAACTCTACAATGGCCTCTAAATGTTCAAATGAAAGGCCATCTCTCACTTTAAATCAAAAGCTAGAAATGATTAAGCTTAGTGAGGAAGGCATGTCAAAAGCCAAGGTAGGCCAAAAGCTAAGCCTCTTGTGCCAAACAGTTTGTCAAACTGTAAATGCAAAGGAAAAGTGTTTGAAGGAAATTAAAAGTGCTACACTGCAGAATACATGAAAGATAAGAAAGTTAAACAGCTTTATTGCTGATATGGAGAAAGTTTCAGTGCTCTGGATAGAAGATCCAACCAGCTGCAATATTTCCTTAAGCCAAAGCCTAATCCAGAGAAAGACCCTAACTCTCTTCAATTCTATGAAGTTTGAGAGAGGTGATGAAGCTGCAGAAGGAAAGTCGAAAGCTATCAGAAGCTGGTTCGTGAGTTTTAAGGTCAGAAGCTGTCTCCATAACATAAAAGTGCAAGGTAAAGCAGTAAGTGCTGATGTAGAAGCTAAAGAAAGTTATCTAGAAGATCTAGCTAAGAGAATTGATGAAGGTGGCTAAACAAACGACAGATTTCCAATGTAGACAAGAAAGCCGTCTATCAGAAAATGTCATCTTAAAACTGTGATAACTAGAGAGAAGTCAATGCTTGACTTGAAATATTCAAATGAAAGTTTGACTCATTTTTTTTGTTTGTTTGTTTGTTTTTGAGACAGAGTCTCACTCTCTTGCCTGGGCTAGAGTGCCATGGTGTCAGTCTACCTGACAGCAACTGCAAACTCCTGGGCTCAAGGGATCCTCCTGCCTCAGCCTCCCAGGTAGCTGGGACTACAGGTGTGCGCCACCATGCTCGGCTAATTTTTTCTGTTTTTAGTTGTTTGGTCAATTTCTACCTATTTTTAGTAGAGACGATGTCTTGCTCTTGCTCAGGCTGGTCTTGAACTCCTGAGCTCAAATGATCTGCCCGTCTCGGCCTCCCAGAGTGCTAGGGTTACAGGCATGAGCCACCGCACCTGGCCGAAAGTTTGACTCTTTTGTTAGGGGCTAATGTATCTGGTGAGTTTAAGTTGAAGCCAATGTTCATTTACCATTCCAAAAATCTTAGAACCCTTAAGAATTATGCTAAATCTACTTTGCTTGTGCTCTATAAATAGAACAACAAAGCTTGGATGACAGCACACCTAATTACATCATGGTTAACTGAATATTTTAATTCCTCTGTTGAGACCTACTGCTAAGAAAAAAGATTTCTTTCAAAATATTTCTGCTGATTGAAAATGTGTCTGGTCACCTAAGAGGTTAGATGGAGATGTACAAGGAGATTAATGTTATTTTCATACCCACTTACATGACATTCCTTTTGAAGACCATGGATCAAGAAGTCATTTTTACTTTCAAAACTTATTATTTAAGAAATACATTTTGTAAGGCTATAGCTGCCAAAGATAGTGATTCCTCTCATGGATCTTGGCAAAGTAAATTGAAAATCTTCTGGAAAGGATTTGCCATTCTAGATGCCATTAGAACACTCATGATTCATGGGAGAAAGTCAAAATACCACATAAACAGGAGTTTTGAAGAAGTTGATTAGGGGTTCAAGACTTAGTGGTAGAAGTAACTGCAATTGTGGTGGGAATAACAAGAGAACTAGAATTAGAAGTGATTGAATCCCTGCAATCTCATGATAAAACTTGAACAGATAAGGAGCTGTTTCCTAGGGATAAGTGAAAAAGTAGTTTCTTGAGATGGAATCTACTCTTGGTGTAAATGCTATGAACTTTGTTGTAATGACAACAAAGAATTTGTAATATTACATAAACTTAGTTGATAAAGCCTTATCAGGGTTTGAAAGGATCAACTACAATTTTGAAAGAAGTTCGACTGTGGGTAAAATGTCAAACAGCATTGCATGCTACAGAGAAATCTTTTGTGAAAGGATAGTCAATTGGTGCAGAAAACTTTGTTGTCATTTTATTTAAGAAACTGCCGTAGCCACAGAAATCTTTAATAACCACCATCCTGATCAGGCAAGAGCCATCAACCTTAAGGCAAGACCCTCCACCCGTAAAAAGATTATGACTTGCTAAAGGCTCTAGTGATCACTAACAGTTTTTAACAATAAAATATTTACTAATTAAAGTATGTACTTTTCATTAGACATAATGTTACTGAATACTTAAGAGACTACAGTACAGTGTAAACAACTATATTATGCACTAGAAAACCAAACAATTTATGTGGCTTGCTTTATTATTATATTCACTTTATTGCAGTGGATTGGAACCAAACTGGCAATATCTCTGAGATATGTCTATATATTTCCTTGAGTACATCTCAACTTGCCAACCTAAATATGAATTCCTGTTAATTGATTATGGTTAAGCTAGGTTTATAGGTTTGTCTCACTTTCTAAAAGTTGAATCTAAATTTGATTCTAGAAAATAACCTTCTTCATGCATTGGTGGTTCCTATTATTGAGGAGAAGCTAAGAGAGAATTAATATAAAGTGTAACATATTACTTGTAGGAAGGCTGTTAATCATGGCCATTTTTTTCCTTCTGGTTGGGGGTGAGTAAGGAGGTTTTTCTGAAGCAAAGATTATTTTTGTACCCATATTTTGCATAGAACTCATTTGAATCATAGGCCTCATAGCACATGGCAGGAAGGCAAGTTATCAGGAACAGAGAGGATAAAATAGGCTTCAGGAATTTCTTACCATATTGAAACACATTTAGAAACTTCTGTTTAAGAAGCAAGCTCTTTCTAGTGTAAAACCAGACTGCTGCAATACAGTTCTTCCATATAATATCAAGAGAGAAGTAAATTACTCAACAACTCCCAACAATCCCAACAACTCCAACAGACAAGGAAAATCACTGAATCTGTTAGATTAGTAACCAGTTCCTTAAAAATAGGTAACTCTTTTTATATATCATTATAATATTTGTATTTTCAGTGTGAGAAAACTAGAGTACGTGATTTTGAATACCCTATTCGTATCTATGAATCTGATTTTATTTAAAAAATCTATGAAATAAGATTTTGAGTGGATTTTTATATATTTCATTAAACATAAGATTTCATTGTTTTCAAATATGTCAATATTTTATTAATCATTAAGAAACTATAAATGCTGCTATATAAACTAATGTTTTACCACTTAGAATTTTTAACTTAAATTGCTTATAAATCTTCTGTCATATATTGTTCTTATTTAAACAAACATGTATATGTATATATATAAAAGCAGGAAAAAAATGAATGTGGTTTTCCTAAAGCATCATTTTATTAGAGTCCTATTCTTTTTGGTTGTTACTTTTCTAAATTAAGGACAGGGACAGTGTCTCATGCCTATAATATCAGCACTTCAGGAAGGTGGGAGGATTACTTGAGCCAGGAGTTCTAGACCAGTCTGGGCAACCTAGTGAGACCCCATTTCTACAAAAAAAAATTAAAATTAAAATTAAAATTAAAAAATGAATAAATTGGAAAAAAGTTGTATTCAAAATGTAAAACATATTGTTTTGAAGTATATATAAATTTCTAAAAGAGTAAATCAGCTAATTAACATATGCATTATATCCATAGTAATCATTTTTGCTGTGAGAACACTTTATATCTATTCTCTTAGCATTTTAAAGAATATAATTTATTGTTAACTATAGCCACCATGTCATACACTAGATCTCTTGAAGTTATTCTTCTTATCTAATTGAAATTTTATATTCTTTGAACAGCATCCCCCCAAACTTCCCAACCACCCCAGCCCTTGGTGGCTGCCATTTTACTCTCTAGTTTTATAAGATCAACTTTTTCATATTTCATATATGAATGAAATCATGTGGTATTTTTCTTCTTGTGCCTGGATTATTTCTCTTAACATAATGACCTCCAGGTTTATCAATGTTGTTGCAATTGACAGGATTTCATTACTTTGGGGGGCTGAGTAGTATTCCATTGTGTATATATACCACATTTTCTTTATCCATTCATCCATTCAGTCAACACTTAGGTTGATTCCTTATGTTGGTTATTATGAATAATAATTCAATGAACAGAAGACTGAAAATATCTCTTCAACATACTGATTTTATTTTCTTTGGGTAAATATTACATAGAGGGATCGTGGGACCACATGGTAGTTCTATTACTAATTATTTGAGAATCCATCATGCCGTTTTCCATAATGGCTGTATTAATTTACATTTTCACCAACAGTATGTGAGGGTTCCCTTTTCTCTACATACTTGCCAACATTTACTGTCTTTTGTCTTTTTGATAATATCCATTTTAATAAGTGTGAGGTGATAAATAATTGTGATTTTAATTTACGTTTCCCTGATGATTAGGGATATGGAGCATTTTTCAAATACCTGTTGACTATTTGTGTGTCTTCTTTTGAGAAATGTCTATCCAGTTCCTTTTCCCATTTTTTAATCTAGATATTTGTTTTCTTGCTATTGAATTTTTGAGTTCCTTATATATTTGGATATTAATCCCTTATTAGATGCATAGTTTACAAATATGCTCTTTCATTCTGTACATTGTGTTTTGACTCTGTTTATTGTTTGTGTTTCTGTTCAGAAGCTTTTTAATTTGAGGTAGCCCATTTCACTATTTTTGTACTTTATGCCTGTGCTTTGGGGTTCATATCCAAAGTTACTGCCCAGACCAATGTCATACATATTTTTTCTTATATTTTCTTCTAGTGATTTCATAGTATTGGGTCTTACATTTAAGTCTTTAATGCATTTTGAGCTGATTTTTAAAAGTGGTGAGAGATAGGCTTTTGGTTCTTATGCATGTGGATATCCAGTTTACTCAACACCATTAGTTGAAGACACTGTCTTTTCCTATTGTTCTTGACACACTTATTAAAAATCAATTGGCTGTAAATGTGTTAATTTATTTCTGGGATTTCTATTCTGTTCCTTTGGTCTATGTGTCTGTTTTTATGTGACTGCCATGCTATTTTGATTACTATAGTTTCATAATATATTTTGAAGTCCTATAGCGTAATTTCTTTCAGCTTTGTTTCTTTTTGTGCAAGATCGCTTTGGCTATTCGGAGTCTTTTGTGGATCTAATTATAGTTTCGTTTTCTATTTCTGATGGGAATGTCATTGGTATTTTGAAAAGGATAATGTTGAAACTGCAGAAACTCTTTGGGTATTACAAATATTTTAATAATCTTAATTCTCTAATTCCTGAACACAAGATATTTTTCCATGTAATTGTGTCCTCAATTTCTTTCATTTGTATTTTATAGTTTTCAGTGTAGAGATGTTTCACTTTAGTTAAATTAAGTCCTAAGCATTTTATTTATTTTGTGTGCAACTGTAAATGAGATTTTTTAAAATTTCTTTTTCAGGTTGTTCACTCTTAGTATACAGAAATACTCCTGATTTTTGTATACTGATTTTGTATTCTGCAATATTACTGAATTAGTTTAGTACCTCCATTTTTGGTGGAGTTAGTAAGGTTCTCTATATTTAAGATCATGTCCTCTGCAAACAGAGACAATTTAACTTCTCCCTTTTCAATTTGAATATATTTTATTCCTTCTCTTTCCTAATTGTCTGGGGCCTTATCTTTCTCTTCTACTTTTTTAAGTCCTGTGACTCAAATATTTGCTCTTTTGATGCTGTCCCAAAAGCCTGGTAAGTTTTCATCCTTTCTTTTTATTTTTTTTTTTCTCTTCTGACTGTATATTTTCACATAACTTATCTTTGAGTTCACTGACTTTTTTCCTACTTCATTAATTCTATTGTTGATTCTCTCTATGCTATTTTTCATTTCATTTATTGTATTTTTCAGTTCCCGGATTTCTGTTGGATTTTTATTATTATTGTTTCAATCTCTATTAAATTTCTTATTATTCTCACTTATTGTTTTCCTTGTTTCATTGAATTGTTTCTCTGGATGTTCTTGAAGCTTATTGAGCTTCCTTAAAACAGGTATTTTGAGTTCTTTGTCAGGCAGACCATACCTCTCTAATCCTTTAGTCACTGGCACCTTCTTTTGTCTATTCTGATGGTGTCATGTTTCTGAGTGTTCTTGATCCTTGTGATCATGTGTCAGTGTCTGCACATTTGAAGTAGGTACTTAATACAGTCTTCACAGACTAGCTTTATCTGGGAAAGCCCTACAGCCGTCATGGTGCTGAGGTATGCCAGAAACCTGGGGCAGCTGCAGCTGGCACATCACTGGCAGAAGCTTGGGGCCTACTGAAACAGACACAATACTGGAGTACACCAGAAGCCCAGGAAAGACTCCTGCCAGCATGGCACTGGGGCATGTCAAAAACCCATGACCACTGAGGACCACCTCCCATTGAAGGCTGTCCAGAGTCTGGGGCCACTGAAAATGGCCTGGTAATGATTCTGGCTGATGATCAAGTCTGAAAGTCCTGTGTTCACTTTCCTTCATTTTCTTAGGCAGATGGTATCTCTTCCAGCACTGTGCTTCCTGGAGTTTGGGGAGGATGACATAGGCAATGTAAAACAGTCTTTCCTGTGCTATTCAATGCGTCTTTTCTTATAATTGTGCTACAACCAAGTACTTTGATCTCTCATCTGCTTTTATTAGCTTTTGTGAAAATATTGTCATGTGTGAATAGCTATTCGAATTGGTATTTCTATGGGGGAGGCAACAGCTAAAGAGTCCTACTCCACCATCTTCCTCTGTCCCTCTTTCTGGGTCCTAATTTTCTGAATCACTTTTCGATTCAGAACTATCATTATCTATACTTTTAAATATGATATCTTCCTTTGCTCTAAGAAGAGGTTTGATGCTGTAGCATTTATTAAGAGTGTACCAGTATTATCTCTTAGGGTTCTTCTCAAGTCATTGACATGTATAACTTTTAGTTCAGATGCTTTGAACAAAAAGTTTTGAGCCAAGAACCAGGACTCATATTCCTTCTTCAAATGGTCCATCAATGGTTTGTTGACTGAGAAATCAAGTGGTTACAGTTGTACTGTCATGCAGTCTGCAAAAGCAATTGCTTGACTTGGCAACTATGATGTGAAAGCCATCTTGTAAATAATGACTGTAAAATATCATCAATCATAAGATATATCCTGATTTATAAAATATTAAAAATGTGCATATTGGGGTCATCTTAGAACAATGAAATATATAATAACAATATTAGTCTCATTCTAACACAGTTTCTTTGGTCTTCCTTTAATTAAACAGATACTTACTGAACTACTTTTATGTGCTAAGCACTGTCGGAAGCAAAGAATATATAGTCAGAAGTGATAGCTTATCGTTTCCTAGCCTTTTTGTAGCAAAACAGAAAATAAGAAAGTCACACAACAGAAAATGGTTTATTCCACATCTGCAAAGAGTATAGAGGGAGATTAGAGAGAGTAAAGGATATTCCAGGAGTGGAGAATGAAAAGGAAAGTAAATGTCAGGGCATGGAGAGCAGTTGGTAGGTAGAGCATTTGAAGAATAAATAGGAAGATTTACATTTGGAAAATGTAATCAGTTATATTATCTACAGGAATTGGGTGAGGAGAAGGAGGAAAAGGTGGTAGCAGGGAGATCAGTTAGGAGGCCAGTAGTCTCATTATATGACAATTTGGTCTAGAATGGCTGCAGTGGAGACAGAAATATATGGATTTGAAAGAAAATTAGAAGGTAAAATCTTCAATATTCAGATTTACATAGGAAAAATAATATAAAATTGCTAGAAATTTAACAAGGCATAGCTAAAATAATACTCTTTCAATTCTATAGTATATTATTTACAAAGGTCCATCTATAATTTAAAAATTGAAGATACATCTGTAAGTTTACATGACCAAATGTTACCCTCACAAATTTCAGTTCACCTTTATTCTTCTAACCATCTATATTAAAATGTAACTATACCAACCTATAGTAAAGTTTCAAAGTGGGTTGACTTTACTAGCTTATAGTAAAAGCCCTGACTATTAATAATTTCTGTAGAAGTCTTTATAAAAATTTCCTGCTTCTCATAGTGTGGTACCATGCTGGGCTACATTCTTTACAGTGAGAAAAGACTGAATAATTCAAATATTTAGTTACTTTCATTAATTCAATTACTGTGACTTTCAGTGTCTGTTTAGGAACAATAACCTAAAACGTTAGACAATTGTCAAGTATGTTTTTAAAACATTGAACCAAACAACATGTACTGGGTAGACGGAAAAATTAAGAAATTTGACAACCGAAAGTTTGAAAAGAAAAAAATGAGAAGTACTTACAGGTAGAGGTAGTAAAGAAGGGTTGTACTGGACTTAATCAAATTTTGTGCATGGGAAAAGAGAAACTTGTGGCCAGAGTTAAGAATGCTTGAAGTGACACATTTAGAGGAGTAAAATTTACAATAGGTAACAAGTTAACATGTAGGCATTTGAAGGTGGGCAGGTGAGGTCAGGACATCAAGAAAAGTGATAGGCCAAATGTTGGGAGGATTATTTTTATAGAAATGAAATCTACCAAAATTATATGTGCTTTAGTAGAATATCATGAGCAGGTGCTGAGGTTCTTAATAAATTGTGGAGATTGAGTTCTAAAAAACAGAAAGTATGTATAATTATTAATAGATGGTTGTGGTAGGTGAGAAATTCAATACTGCAGAATGGTATATATCTCAAGAGAGTATAGTTGTTTTTAACATGTTAGGGTAGAGGATTAATAGGCCAGAAGCAGCAATAGAGAAAAAAAATTCAATCTATTGGGAAGGAGAAAACAGAGGGCAGAAATTATTGAGGAAAAATAAATTTAAAATCTTTGATGGTTTTGGTTTCCTTTGGTTGTTGCTCCACCCAACTTTACAGATTTGCGTCCAGGTCTTTGTTAACATAGACATCTGTCTTAGTTTATTTGGGCTGCTAATAAAAAATACCTCAGACTGGGTAATTTATAAACAACAAAATCCATCATTCATGGTTTTGGAGTCTGGGAAGTCCAAGGTCAAGGCACCAGCAGATTTAATGCTGGTAATCACTTGCTGTCTGGTACACAGATGTCGTGCCTTCTCACAGTGGAATGGATGAACAAGTTTCCTCGTGCTTCTTTTATAATGGCATAATCCCATTCATGAAGTGAAGCCCTCATGACCTAATCACCTCCCCATCACCTCACCTCTTAATACCAATGCATTGCAAATTATGTTGCAACATATAAATTTGGGGAGGACACAAAACATCGAGACCATGCAAATATACAACACCTTACTCACATCAACAGTGTTAGGCTTTCACATGCTTTCATTTATATAGTTAGCTATGTTTATAATGTCTGCTCTACAGTGTCCACAGTCTTTACCTGAGGAATTACATATCCTTTTAGGACCCAGCTGAAAGCAGTCCTAAATTTACTCTTACTCTTCTTAGATTTATCTCCCTCTTCACTGTCAGCCCCATCTACCAGCATATCTGATAATTCTCTTCAATGCATTCTCATGTTTTTTGTCCATAATTTCACCAATACACTTTCCCTGTTCTGTATCAGATATTTTTAATTCCTTTTACTCTCTCACTAGACAGTGTGCACCTTGAGGGCAAGTTTCAAGTTTTATTAATCTTTGTATTATTTCCAGTATCTAGCACAGAGAACAGTACAGAGTCAACAGCAATAAATGATTGCTGAAATAAATTGAATTTTTAAATTGTTTTGTTCCCTAAGCAGTTGCTTTCCTCTATCATGTCAAGAACATTGAGTTTCTTGTCCTTTGTCAATGGCATATTTTATATGCCCAAGAGATTCAAAAGCATACAGCATAGAGCCGAAATGACTCATTCCAATACTGCATTAGAGCTACTAAGTTATATTTTGCAATCATACCGTGCCACCAATATAATTAGTAGATATTGAACTTTCGTTAGTTAGGGAAGCCAGCCACTCTTTAAGTGTCATTATTTAATTTTTTTTCTGACTGTAATAGCCTCATGAGATAGACATCTCATTTCTGTGACAGACCTGAGGGTCACCAGTGGTATAATTTTATTTCTCTATACTTGAATGTAGCCCAGAATAATATTCAACATTCAATCAATTCCTCTAACTTTAGTCAAGTACAAAGTAATCTAGTTTCCCATTTTAAATTCAGAATTTCTTGATGTTGAAAAGCACATTTCATCACTACACATATGATATTTGAACCAAATGTGTTCAGGCCTGTGCACATCTCCAACGAGGAGAACATTCTGCTTTCTAAAACAGCTCAATTCATATTTTTAACTTTGTTTTAATTTTCCTTTACAGGATGAAATAAATAGTTTTACTCAACAGTTTTAATTCTGTCACATATATCACGTGTTATGGTCCATGGTCTAATATCTTTTATAATATTCTAAAACAATTATTATGCTGCCTGATAAGACTTCTTATACTTGGGCTATTTATGCCCAGTTTTATCAACCATTTCTATATTACATTATTTGTGTTTACTCTGTTAGCTTGACTACTCTCTTTCTTCTCAACATGTTTATAATCCTTAAGGTGAAGCTCCCAGAGCTAAATCTAACATCTTCAGGGTTATGTGTATGTGACAAAAGAAAACCAGAACGTCACTCTTCTGTCATAGGTGTTTATACTTTCTTATATGCAAGCTAAATGGCATTTATAAAAAAAATTCTGGTGGTGAGTGATATTAACGCAAATTTCTATAACTAACAACATCTTGCTTTAGTCTTTCATACTTACAATATAGAAAATAAAATACATAAAATGTATACACTTAGGAAATCAACTCCCATCTCCACTATCCCTGACCATCATTGCCTGATGTTTCAGATAATTAAACAAAAGTTCCACAGGAGTTTATCTTCCCTCTACATGCTTAAAATTGCTGTCTGATATATCCATTTACTTTAATGTAGTTCACCAGTTGTGCATCTCCACAGCCGCACTAAGTTTATGTGTCTGGCACACTTCTTAACACACTGCGCTGCAACTTCTCTGTATGTGTCTCTCTCCCCAACCAGGGTATGTAGGCTTCAAGGTCAAAGTTTGTCTTACTTGGCTCTGTATTCCCAGAAGCTAACAGGATGCTGTTTGTTGAATAAATGGTGATCTTTGCACACAAACAGCATTGGTTTTTATTTTAATGTATTCATGTAATGTGAAATGTAGATATAAAGGGCACAATGGCACTCAGCAAAATATCTAAACAGGCTTCCAAGTATTAGGGGGGTTAAGCATTTTCTTTGATAGCCCCAACAAAAGCTAGTCTGGTAAGGAAAGTTACATAGAATATATTCTAATTTTTATTAAAACTTGGCAAAGAATTTTCAATAATACTGAGTTACATAAAATTCCAGCTAATCTAGCAAATTCGCTGATGGTAATTATGTTTACAAAATCCGATATTGCTTTATGATCCCTAGTTAGTCTTCCCTATAAGAGGCTGAAAGAACTCATATTATTGGCACATACGTCCATGTAATGACATAAGATGTTGGGATGTGTGAGGATAAACAAAACCTATGATTAAGATTAGGAAGAGAGTTGTTTTTGTTTTTGTTTTTGTTTCTTTCCTGGAAATAGCTAGCACTTATTTAGTGCTTGCCCTCTGCTAGATTCTATTCTTATGGATTTACGTGAATTATTTCAAGTAATCTTTATAATAACTCTATGAACTACAGTTGACTCTTGAACAATTTGGGCTTGAACTGCGTGGGCCCACTTAAATGCAGAATTATTTCAATAAATACAATTGGCAGGCCAAGCACGATGGCTCACACCTGTAAACCCAGGTCTCTGGCAAGCCAAGGCAGGAAGATTGCTTCAGCCCAGAAGTCATGGCTGCAGTAAGCTGTGATCATGCCACTGTATTCCACCCTAAGCCACAGAGCAAGATCCTGTCTCTAAATAAATACATAAATATACTTTTGAAAATGTCTGTAGTCTTAGCTACTCAGGGTGGCTGAGGTGGAAGGATCTTTTGAGCCCAAGAGTTCAAGATTACAGTGAGCTCTGATGGCTCTATTGCACTGTAGCCTGGGTGACAAAACCAGATCCAGTTTCTTAAAAAAAAAAAAAAAAAAGTTACAATCAGAGTCCCACATGTGAAACCAAATGCAAATTGAAAATACAGTTCTTGTGGATCTAAACCTGTGTATACAAAGCACCAGATTTTTGTATCCACAGGTGCGGCAGGACTAACAATAGGACTTGAGGATGAGTGGCTTTGGGAATCCGTGAGGGTCCTGGAACCGTTACCCCACAGATAATGAGGGATGACTGTACTTCCAAAAATAGGCCCATTTGACAGAAAAGAAATTTTAAACCAGGATTAACACTCAGACATTCTGACCCTAGAGCTAATAATACATTAATTTTCCCTACAAAACACCAAATCTAAACACCAGCTTCAAATAGCTTCTAAGAAAATTCAATCTATTATCTCAATTTGGGCTATTTATAATAAGTGGACCTTATTAGGAAAATTAGATACAGGAAAAAAAAGTTAGTTGACCATCCTGACTATGTAGGGAATTAGAATGACAACAAAACATGAATGCAGTTCCCACAGTTGATGAAGTTACCGTTTATACCCATTAAAAAAAATAAAAGCAAAGAAGCACTGCATACTTCCTAATCTTAAAACAGTGTTTCTCAACCTAGGCATGATCAACATTTTTTGAAATACTTCTTTGTTGTGAGGGATTGATCTGTGCATTATAGGATGCCTAGCAGCATCCCTGGACATTTCCCATTAGATGCCAGCTGCATTTTACCTTTCAGTTGTGCCAACCAAAATTGTCCCCAAGACATTGCCAAGTGTTTATCAGGGGTAAAAATCACTGTTCAAAAGTAAGGAAAAATGATCTGACCTTAAAGTCTTACCAAATAGAGATAACTATCATATTTTCTTATATATATTTCTCATGTTCTATGTATATAAACAACATAATAAAGAAGCAACTTTTGAAATACAGAATATATCTGATTCAAAAAAATAGCTCCTTCTTGAAGACACATTGATAGATCTAATTTATCATTCTTTCTTCTATGACAAAAAATTCTTTTTTAGATTCCCCCACCCTCACAACACACAGACTACTCTTACTCAGCATCCCTCATCCTACGATCCCTACCCTATACTTCTATTTTTGCCTTGAAATCTCTTCCTATAGTTCACTTGGTAAAGAAAAGTCACAACTAAGAGCAGTAGGGTTGGTCCAGAAACATCTGCCATCTTCAAATGTTCTCCTATATTCTTCCAAAACTAAATTGCATGAAAATCAAACTTCAATAAAATTCAAGCAGCAAAGACCATCAGACCTTCATTAGATGCATTATTTTGTTGTTGTTGTTTTTAAAGTAGAATTGGTGTTAAATTTGAAGCCAGGTCTATTACATCCACTTTACAGAAAATATTAAACCTTTTCATTCCAAATTAAGAAATATTATTCCAGACATTTTGTTTTAATAATACTCATCACAATTTATGATATATCTATGTTTTTCACTCCATTTGTATGTTTTGTGAATTTGGCATTGAATTTTAACATAAAAATGGATTCTTATCACATATTTCCCAGGCATTTAAATGCAAAATATTATTTTCAATGATCTTAATATTGAAGCAGATGACTCCTAATTTAACCCCTGAGAGAACAGTTAGAAGACCTCATGACACCTTTGTCTATAAGGTAACACTCTTTCCTTCCAACTCACATAAAATTTGGCTAAAAATTTTATGTGAGTTGGCTCCCAGATTTCATTGTCAATTTGGAGCCAAATTCAAATGAGTTCATATAGTGAAAATATAAGTCCTTTTTGTTCAATCAGAAATGGTAATTACAGGAAATAAAGGGAACATTTGCATTCTAATCTTTTTGTCAGTTATCTGCTTCAACAAGGCAAAGCTAACATAGTCTGCTTCTCTTATGAAATTCAAAAAAGAACTTACTGTCTCAAAGCAAGTTATAATTTGTAATCTAAGTGCAATTTAGATTTATGTATATGTACCTTATTTCAGTAAATTTGAAGCATATCTGAAAGAGGAGAATTAAAATATTTCTTTCAGCTGGCCAATATTCAAATATTAGTTTTTTAAATTATGTATTAATTCTGTAAGCAAATAAATAAATCAGGACTAAATCTTTTTTGATCTTTAGGAAAGAATTATAATTTTATTTCAAATTTTCTTCTCTTAATAGACGTTAAAAAGAAATGTAGCCTAGAGTAAACTTCATTAATTCAGTTCCCAGTAATATAAGTTATAAGTATCTTGTGCTTTTATTGATTTTACTAGTAATTATATATTCATATCATTGGTAGTAGAATTTTTGAGTTGAATGAGATCTCATAGATTTTCATATAGCTATGTTTTTTCTCTGAACACAAAAACCTCTTTGAGAGTAGGAATCTTTACTATTGTGTTGTTGTTTTGCCTTATAAACCAGTATTACTGTAATAATATCACACACTTACTATGTGCAGGTCCTATTTACTAATGCTTCAAAGCCTCTATGAAGCACTGTGCATATTTAATCTCATTGAATACATCATTCATATAAGGGAAGTACTGTTATTTAATAGAGGTGAAAGTTGGGGCTTAGAAAATTTAAGTAACTTCCCAAAATCAGTCAAAAAGTAAAAATCAGATTCAGAATTTGAATCCTAGATTCTCTGTCCCCAAAACCTAGGTTCTAACGACTCTGCTTTATTAATATACATGCAAGAAAGACATTCTTATGCCTTACCACTTAGAGATGTGTTGACTCTCAGCATCAATATCATCTGGGAACTTGTTAGAAATGTAGAATCTCAGGCTCCACCTGCTATCGGATGAATCAGAATTTGTATCCCTGGTGATTCTCGCCACATTGAAATTCGATTAATACTATTTTAATGGACACTGGGGGATTGCCTTCTTATCATCCATCCTTTCCCAGAATGTTCATAATTTTGGTTTAGAAAATCATATAGTTCCAGCAAAGGTATATCCATTCATAGCTACAAAATACACACTGAACTCATTCATACATTCCATCAGAGTGAGTATCTGGACTTTTGCTGGGAATTTTGATACAAAAACTCTATCCTTCTAGGCCAAATGGCTAAAAGATGGACATATGGGCTTAGGTATGGTGATTCTAGAGGTGGGAGAAATAGATAGAGGTCAGATTCTTTGGAGAACAATAAGCCGTGTACATATCTGAGAATTTCTCCTAAGAGGAATCTGTTTTTTAAGAGTGTGCAAGTGTGTGTGCGTGCGTGCGTGTGTGTGTGTGTTTGTGTGTGTGTGGCAGAGTCAGGCAGTGAGTTGGATTGACATCATCAGATTTTGAAGATCACGTTAGCTGTATGATCAAGAATTAATTAAAACAGCAAAGCCCAAATGTAGGAGGGCGCTGTTATGGTTTATTTCTGCAGAGCACACCAGAGATGTTCACAGATGAGACCAAAGTAAAAAAGCAATAGGAAGAAAGAAGTGAACAAATTCTAAGGATATTTAGGTGGTGAACTAAATAGCCTAAGTAGTTTTTGGCTATAAACAGTGAGGAAAGTATCAAGAAAACTTCAAAATATCTTGTCTAAGCAACTGGGGATAAGGATTGTAATAAACTTTACTGTTAATAACATTGGAATATAAGCAAAGTAGGAGGCAGAACGAAGAGTTCAGTTTTGGATAAGTTGAGGCCCACAGTTGGACTCACAGTTCAAATACATGTTTATCTCTCACCATGACATTTTGTTCTTTATCAATACATATCGGGACTATATTTCTTCCCTTAAAATAGTGGATAATGCAATGTTTTCTCTATTCTAATTTGTGCTTTTCCTGAAATCAATCTTAGTATTTTTGAGGTTTTACTGATATACGATGTAATTAATTAAGAAACGTGGGCATTTTTTCTGTATTAAACATAATTTTAGTGTAGGTAAATTTTCTAAAGGGAAAACATGACCTGTAATCAGATCTATGAGAAAAAGGAATCTTGTAGATTCACTTCTCTACTGCTCTAGTAATTGTCAATTAGCACTGATGAGAAGGAAGCAGGATTTGGTTTACGTCTGATCAGTGCATAAACCAAAATCATCCAGAATGTTGCTCATGTGAGCTCTGGCCAGCTCTTGCCAGTATGAAATCTCAATCTAGTTGTTATTTCAACTCCTTTCAGAAAGATTTCTAAATGCTGAAGGACTCATGATACAGTCTACTGAATTCTGGGCTCCAAATCCTGAGGGATTAGAATTGGCTGCAGTAAAATTTGAAGATGCTTCTGCCCCGCCACCCTTCCTACAAGTGATCTTAGAGGGGAGTTTTGAGTCTCTGAAAAATCCTGTACAGAAGAATCATGTACGATGACCTAACATGTGCCTTAAAATCTCCATGGAAGCACAGAAAGCTCTGAACACATTGACGGGGATATCAGCATTTAATCTCTCATTACTCAGACACGTCAGGGGACATGACATATCCAGTTAATTTTGTTTATGCTGTTTTTGTTTTAAGATAGTAGGCAATGTTGAGGAGACAGTGAGGTGACAAAATATTTGTAGTCTGACAAATAATTAACAAATAAATGGTTTAAGTTGCTACAAATGTTTTCATTCTTCAGCAGATGCAATTTTTTGAAGAATAAATGTAATGCTGGAGCTGCCATAATAATATCGGCAAAGAGGGTAAGATTCATTTCTGTTTTTCTATATTTCTGAGAGAATAAGAATGGCTTAATATTGCATTAAAGTGTGTAGTTCACTGGGGAGATAAAAAAATAAAAAATAAAAATAAAGTGTGTAGTTCCCATGCTGTCTTTTTGCTGGTTTAGCTGAAAAGCTTGCTTTAAACTATAAATTAAGAGACAGCACATAAAAGGGAATATATGTGCTCATTTTGGATTGGCAAGGGAAATATCATACACTGCTCCTTTCCATGCACTTAGACCTTTGAAGAAACTGATTTTCAGTTTCTATTTTCATGAAAGGAATATGAGTGTGTTAGATTAACTCTGCATATATACTGAGCGTTCTGTCTGAACACTGATATTTTCTGTTCTGGAATATGTACACAATGGCTAATTTGTTTTCTGAACTGGGTGACTGAAGTTTCCCTAATTAAAAAAAGGACACAGAAATAGTATACTAAACATTTGCATTCTAGAAACATTCTGACATTTTTGTTTTCTAACAGGTGGAAAGGGAGAAAGCCCTTTAATTAATTAGCTTTTCCTAATCTATTAGGGAGCAAAATAAAGTTTTAAAAATTTTCCTAACCTTAAAATACATGTTTAGTTTCAAATTAAAAGTGATCTTGAATACTAATCTTCTAAACTAAAATGATTCAAGCACTTTTGTAAGGAAAAAAATCCATTTTATGAGTATTCAGGTTAGTCTCAGGACTGAACTTGTATTGAACAGAGTTTGAGATTTCATTTGGATTTTTTTTGTTTTAAATTAAAATATTAAAGGAAGAGAAAGAAGGAAAATAGTATTTATTGCATTCTTTACTAGACTAAATTTTTATATATGTTATATCATTTTTGTAACAATCCTGGGTTATAGTAGTATCTCAAATTAAAAATGAGGAAACTAAGCTTCATAAAAATTAAATATCTTTATCTATGGTCACATAGTCCCAGAAGGGGAAAGTAATAGAGTGATACTTGGATAAAATTTTTTCTGGATGAATAATAGTTCCACCCATGTTTTTTCAGATGGGTAGGCCAAGCTGAGGTCAAAAGATCTATCTGCTCATCAATAAAATTCTATAAGAGCATCAACTACAGACACAAAGCAATGCTGAGAGCATAGCTATTAACCAAACAGCTACACCCAACAAAACAAACAGCATTCTTCTCTAGGCCTCTAAGGACATTTTTTATTGTGAATTATTGGGCCACATGCCATAAAGACCAGGTGGTCATTGAGGTTGACCAATAGCACCCAATATTGATAATTTAGTTCACCAACTATTTAATAAGTAATCATTTTTCATCCATTACTATATTTGGAATAAGGAAGAGACAGCAATAATTCAAGGCACAGTTCTTGCCCCAGAGAATCTCCATACCTAACCAGAACAAGAGAGATGCACAAATATGCAGAAAATAATCAGAGGGGTAGCCAACATGTCAAGCAGAACATTACATGTGTAAGAAAACTGAAAATAAGTATAAAAGATTACTGGGGATCTCCAGCGAGAAAACTATGTATTTTTAGCACACATCCTTTCTGGTTATCTGATTCTAGTCTTTCATTGACTCTGAACTATTCACAAGTCACAGAAATCTCTTTAAGACACAGGTAGCTCATGGCAATTCAAAATGATTCTTCTTGATAGACATGAAATAAATACTTTTTTAGTAAATATTCAGCTGACTTCCTCACTGTGTTAGAAGCCAGTTTGCCTCTATTTACACATTTATTGTGATATTTTTTATTTAAAAATGTTTCTGTTCCTGGCATTCTCTTTTGAACTAGTAATATAATTTTTCTCATTAATAATAAGTTAACTCAATTTTTATCATATATTCGTTTTACGTCTATATAAAGATTCGTGATTATATTTTGTTCTTAAAATTATCCTTTAGCAAATGTGATATAAACATTCTTGCTTTGTGTTAAGAGAAGGTGAAGGGACAAATGATTTTCTCTGGTTGTGTACAAGACAGATGATAATATATATCTTTGTGGAGACTAAATATCTAAAAGTATATTAGTGAGATGAAAGACATCTTTCTTTGTAAACAAATCCATCAGTAATCTCCCCATATAATTCAGACAGGCTACATATATTCTAATGATCTGCATATGTTCAGAGAGAAGTAAATTAAAACATCTCTTTTATGAGTTAGATTTGAAAACACACACACACACACACACACACACACACACAGAAGGATTATATAAACATAAACTACATCACTTTACCTATTAAGACATTATCCTTTCACATTTTCAAATGAAATAGAATAAAAACATTAAATCATTCTGTCAACCTGTTAGTATTAATAAGATTTAGTTTCCCAGGGAGACTTTTATTAATACTTTCAAATTTCTCTTTGATTTAAGAAATAACATAAATATTTTCTCATCATTACCTTCTCCCTCTGCTCTTTAGATGTTGCAAAGTTGATATTTTTCTCATGAACCTTTGAGGAGAGCAGCCCTGTCTTTCTCGAACGTCAGATACAAAATGATTTGGCAACACCAGAGGGCTTTGACAGACAAAAGAAAATTTTCTTCTTAGTACTCATTTATTTAATAACTTTTTCCAATACCCCTAGCAGTATTTTCATCCCTTTCTTCCTACACAAACAATATCCTGTGATAGTAGAGAAAATTACAACAAAATGGTTTATTTTCCTCTTCTGGGAATCTGTGTGTCTATCAAATGCTGAGCTATTATTTAAGGGTACAAGGGCATTCTTCAAACTTGAAGTTCAGATCTTAACCCTATACAGGAACTCAAGTAACTGGCTGATGCCATGAAAAATCATTAAGCATTTTGGCAGACACTTCTGGAAGGCCTAACGCAAGGCAACTGAGCAAGAAAAGGAACACATAATAGAAGAGGAAGGGAAAAAACAACTACAGTCTATGTAAACGGAGACCCCTCAAGTTTTGTAGAAAACATTTGAGTGGGACTATAAAGAAACAGTGGATGGCACCCACTTTGTATCATCATTTCTTCATTCCTTTAACAAATCAAGATCACGATTATAAATTGTTTATCTTTTTCTGCATGTACAAATAGTTCAACTGGTTCCCACAATCTAAGTGTTTCTTTCATTGGACAAATTTACCAAATTATAAATTAAAATGACTCATTTTCTAACAAATTGGTAAATTAGACATGCAGAGATAGATATAAATACATTCACAGCATATTTTAAACTTAAGTTTTACCAGTTTACAAACTGTGGTTGAGTTAAGACACTAAAACATACAGACACTACAAAGGATGGAGATAATTATCCAATTGTATTATTAAACATTTACCAAAGAATACATACTATCCATTTGAAAAAAAAAGGCCTGAAATAGTGGATATTACAAATTATGTATCCTTAGAAAAAGAAACTATCCCCTAATATCAGACTAATGCTCAATTTCAATAGGTTTAGCAAACCTCACTAGAAATTGCGACTAAGTGATTTACAAATGAAGAAATCTCTACAGCCTTAAGATATCAGCCTTCATAACACTTAAAGACTAAAGAAAATGAAATCTTCTTAGGAATAAAATCATTTGCATCATCTCTCACTGGAAACTTTAAATATTATAATTAGTTATTAAGAGCCCAGATATTTGATACCTGAGGGCTATTTTCATCTCTAACACTCAGCAACGGTATCAGCCCCCAAAAAACCCTTAACTCACCACTCCAATTTCTTCATCTGTAAAAGAGTACATTTCCATTCCCTGAGCCCTGCCTCCATCAAAAATCTAGGGTAACTTCCTAAACCTTTTATAATTTGCATTTTTATAACAGAAACCGCTTATAGAAATAGCCCTAACAAAACACTCTGTCTCTATAGCACAGACTTAGAAATAAAAATGTTTCAAATTTTATTTTTGTGTCTATGGCAACACATAGAGAAATTATCTGTAATAAGATGAGACCTGTCTATGAATATATTAGTGTGCTTGACATATAGTAGTCACTAAGTGAATTGTTTAATAAAAGAATAAATGCCAGAGGGAGGCTCAGAATGCAAAAATAATAGAGTGAGTCCATGCAGAATGAGGAGAATCAACACTATCATGTGACTCAGTGCCCACATCTTAAGCACATCCAGGGTTGAGAAGGAGAGAAAAGATAATATAAGTTATCTGATTGTCTTGTAGAGGTCCTTGGTTAACTTTGAGATCAATGAATAGTTGTCGCCATCAAGATTTTTAGCAGTTTCACCCTTGCTGCAAGACCTGAACATGCCCTGGGTCTCTTGCTACACCCAGAGGAGATAAAGTCTCCAGGAAGTGGCAACTCTAATGACAACTTTCTAATCACACAATTTACTTGAAAGACCCAAGTGCTACCCTAGGTTGTTTCGGCCAGTGAAAGCCCTAACCTTCTCTCTAATTTTATCTCTACTTATTCTCAAGAACTTCACAGAAGAAATAATACTGGGAATAAAATGGCTTTGTTAAGAAAATGACCATCAGACCACTCTGTTTTGCTTTTGGATACACCTTTCTATCCTTAAGGGTAAAACTTTCTCTTAAAAGGAAACATACATAAGCAAACAAATACCCCCAAAACTAATGAAAACACGTAACTTACTGAGCAAAATGCATGCAATATATTTATCAAAATATCTGGTACCAAGTAAACAATGGGAACAGGTAGCTTTTATCTCCCCTCTTCCTCAAACCAGTTGGAGATATATTGAGAAAACAGTTACAGTGCTTCTTAAATGCCAGTAAGAAAAGTATCCAAGAAAGCATAGACATTCCATTACATTAATTAGACTCACATCCAATCAATGCCAGCATCAATAATTTGAGTTTTCCTATTGGCCTCTTTTGGCTGAAAAGGTTGTTACAATGGTGTGAGGCAAAGCAATTCCCTTTGGTTTGCATTCAAAAGTCATGGATTACCTAAAAATAGAGTCATTAAAACATATCCTGAGGGGAAAACACATATACTTGACATTAACATTACTTTTTCAGTGAAAGCAAATAAATTTGGCCGTGGGTATTGATTCTATATATTTATGAAAATTATTAAGGAAGGTTCTTCTACTATTTAATACCCCGTGACAAAAACAAAATGGAAAATATCATACACACATAAAATAAATTAAGAATAAAAAATGACTTCTGTAAACCAGTGAGTTATTCAAACTGACAGACACAGAACACAATAATATACATTTCAAGGATAAGCAAATAGATTTCTTATGATAAATTAGATTATAAGGGTACATAAAGCTATTCTTTTAAAAAGTTAAAATAGAGGATCATATAAATCTGAAATGAAAATCTTTTAGTGGGAAACAGACCTTACACTATGATCAGGTTTCGTTTCCCTTTGCTGTTTGTAGAAAGAACAAGGACTTTGGCATCAGGCTTGGCTTAGCTACACAGTCTGCCACTTACACTCTGTGCGACCTTAGTTACAATCTTTGATTCTTAGTTATTTTCTTTTTAATCTTTAAAACAGGGATAATTATGACAAGATAGCTGAGTTACTGAGAAATTAGAAAATGCCAAAAGTAAAGCACCTGCTAGACGCTCAGTAAATGTCAGCCCTTTGTCCCTTCCCCTTTGTTCCTCTTCTCCTCCCCGGGAGCCATTGCCTCCCTTCAATGTGTCCTTCTAAAGACACACAGAAATCGCATACTTGGTAATAACTGAGGACAGAAATCCTTAACATCCCAATTATAAAGACACTTTGCTAAAATCTAGGGAACAAAGAGAAAACAATGACAGAAACATTTAAAATGTGAAAAACACCCTATTTCCTAAAGGAATGCCTTTTGTCCTGAAAAGTCCAAGAGAAGCAGTGGGAAGTTTAACGGAGTCCAAATTTTCTCATTCTCATGTAACAATTTTTCCCCCAAATGTGCAGTATAGCTTCATCCTCATCTGGCCTCCTGTGTTCTAGGTCTGTGCCCAAGCAAAATGTTTCCAGACCCCAATGGTAATCTTGACTTCAACTCTAATATTTGTCATTTTAGACTCCAGAAGTTACTCCAAGTATATATGGTATCCCCTCCCCAAAAATGTCAATAAATAAAACCTTTTTATTATACAATTCATGATTTCCAGATATAATACCCTAAAGCCCAAAGGATCTTCAAATTAGTTTAAATTTTCAGAAAAATCTCACAGCTTAAAAAGAAAGAATAGAAGTAATGCTGGCGATGATAAAAATCTAAGTTTTTTGATGATGATAATGATCGTTAAATATAACACAAATGCACACAAACACATATACACACACACAATTTTCTTGAAGACTTTTCCCCTAGAAAGGATTATCCAGATTATATCCAAAAATTATAAATTTAATATTTACTTTTAAATATTCAAATTCATTTGTACAAATTGTAAAACCAGGTTCCTAAGTCAGTTTACCAATCTTATTTTCAATTTTTCTTATTTTTTTTTTTTTGAGTCAGAGTCTTCTTGTAATCTCAACTGTTGCTCACTGCAAACTCAAATTCCTGGGCTCAAGTGATTCTCCTGCCTCAGTTTCCGAGTAGCTGGAACTGCAGGTGCATGCCAGGATGCCCAGCTAATTTTCTATTTTTAGTAGAGAGAGGGTCTTGCTCTTGCTCAGGCTCGTCTTGAACTTCTGAACTCAAGCAATCCTCCTACCTCAGCCTCCCGGAGTGCTAGGATTACAGACATAAGCCACTGTACCTGGCCTATTTTTAATTATTGATTTTAATAAAATCATAGAAAGTCTTGACAATTACTTATAAGAAAATTTGTACTACTTAATCAAATTTTCCTAAATATTTCAAAGGATTCAAGTGTTTTTTTAAATAAATTTAATATGCTCAATTTTTGTTTTAAGTATTTCAATTGTCTAAGTAGCTATTAGGAAGAATAGCTTTTTGAAAAATTTTTGAAGAATTTCATGAGTAAACAAATATGGTATCAAGTTATGTAAAATATTCTAATACTGTATATAAAATCATACTATGATTTCTACTCAATATAACAATTCTAAATCCATTAATCCATTGCGTATTTTAAATCTGAATTGACAAGGCTGATTTTTATACCCTAAACATCAAATTTTCTCAAATACTGCAAATATGTAAAACATCAAATATGCAAATTACTTAACATAAACATATTAACATTATGGTTCTGAGTCTTGTCACTCTATTTTTATAAATTTTCCCATATTTAAAAGATTCTTGTGCCCTCAGGATAAAATAACGACATCCGAGAAGGTATGCCAACATGCTTGACACACCGTCCTGGGGATCATTTCTAAACCAGATGAGGTTGTATAAATGACTTGCCATATTTGTCAATATGTTAACTAGTGCATTCTGGGGCCACTACTGGGACACCATACTATTATATGTAGGTTTAGCTTAAACATTATTGAATCAATCATTCTCCACCCTGAAATCTGTGACCCACATCCTGGCTGCTATTTTGTATGACAAAATTTCACTTTTCTTTAATCTCATATTAAAATATCTTTTTGGTAGTCCTATAGAACTTGATAAAATTTTTCATTCTTTTTATATTTTACCAGTTTTACGGAAACAAAATTTAACAATATCACTACAACATTTAGTTAAATTCTGGATGGCTCTCACAACTTAATTTGACTATGAGTTCACGAATTCTACACTCATTATATCGACTGCAATAACAGTAAGTATTAGTATACCTCCTACCATGTGCCAGGAAACACTACTCTAAGACCTTCGTTACTCTTTTAATCATATTTTCAAATCTAGCATTTAAGGGTTTAATGTTACCCCCCACTTTATAGGTAAAGACACCAGATCAATGTGTTTAGTAATTTACCCAACAGTATACAGCTATTAAGAGCTGAAGCAGGATAGAGAGCTGGAGTCTCTGGCCTCAGAGCTTGCTCTTCGCGGAATACATTGGTCTGGGAACCAAGGCTTAGAATGGTAAATGGTGCTTCTGTCTGTTGCAACTAATGGCCCCTCACAAAATTCTTGTTTCTCATTTCCAAGACTTTCAGCATGGTGGGTTTAATGGTCTTCGTTTTACTGTGTCCTTTTTCTGTGTTTGAAATTTTGCTACATGTTTTAGATGGATTGTTTAAAGTTTTTACAACAGCACTGAAAACTGACAACTTCTCTTCCTACCAACACAGGGAAGTGGTCTTCTATATTCCTTAGAAAGAGAAAAAGCATGACTCTGTCTTAGCCTAGGCATTACCATACACACAAAAAGGGTAACATGTAGGCCCTCATTGCACAATTGCAACAGTCAGAGTTACAGCAAAGTTAGAAATCTGATGAAAGGATATTTGAATTGAAATGTTTAATTGCCATGACTAGCAATAAGATATGCATTAGTGGTCAATATTTTAAAATATCAAAGTTATTAAACTTGAGTTTGTGTTCACTGGAAAATGAAAAAAGAACTTCATTCTTCTCAAAGGGTTTGTACAAAAGCAGGGGAAATAAAGTGTCATTTGTAATTAAAATGAGGGCTTTGGATGTTGTCTGAGGGTAAAAATGCAGTACCCATCTCTTCAAAATAACTTAATTACAGAGATCATATGGGGGATTAAATGAGTTTTGAGGACATTGTTTTAGAGAACAAAATGACAAGAATGAAATATTGCAGATGTACAGATAGTAAAAACATTCATGGAAACCAATTATCCACTGATAATCCAATTACCTGTTGCTTGCAGATCTCCAATCTGTTAATTATCTCGATTTATGTTGAATCAGCTTTCAGCCACTGTGATTCCTTGTGGTCCATTTAAGTGTCTGCCATAATTCAATACTTTTTACTTTTCACCATTTTTTTGATTTAAAGGAAATAGCCTATCATTTCTTCACTATTTTGATTTGTAATGTGTTCCATTCCTGATAAATTGTTTTGGATTAGTATTTTTTTTTTTTTTTTTTTGAGACAGAGTCTCACTGTGTTGCCCGGGCTAGAATGTCTTGGCATCATCCTAGCTCACAGCAGCCTCAAACTCCTGGGCTCAAGCGATCCTCCTGCCTCAGCCTCCCGGAGTAGCTGGGACTACAGGCATGTGCCACCATGCCTGGCTAATTTTTTCTACATATTTTTAGTTGTCCAATTGATTTCTTTCTAATTTTAGTAGAGACGGAGTCTCGCTCTTGCTCAGGCTGGTTTCGAACTCCTGAGCTCAAACAATCCACCCGCCTCGGCCTCCCAGAGAGC
>CAUYSK010106000.1:0-14101 GCA_963575035.1 Avahi laniger
AAAGAGTGCAATGTGCACCACGCAATGGGATGGACATATTTGAAACCTGGACTGAGGGGGGGAGGGGGGGCAAGGGCAACACACGTAACCTAAACATCTGTACCCTCATATTATGCTGAAATAAAAAAAAAAAAAAAAATCAAAAAAAAAAAAAATGAGCAAAAGACCTGAACAGAAACTTCAATAAGAAAATGTATGAATGGCAAATAAGCACATAAAAATATTCAACATCATTAGCTATTAGGGATATGAGAATTAAAACCATGATGAGATATCCCTGCAACCTATCAGAATGTCTATAATTTTAAAAAAATACTGACAAATCCCAAGTGCTAGTAAGGTTGCAAAATAATTGGAACTTTCATGCATTGTTGGTGAGAACATAAAATGGTATAGCTATCCTGGGAAACAGTTTGGCAGTTTTATAAAGTTAAACATATTTACCATATGACCCAGCAATTTTATTCTTAAGTATTTATCCTAGAGAAATGAAAACATGTTCACACAAGAACCTGTATGTGAATGTTTACAGCAATTTTTCTCACAATTTTCAAAAACCGAGAAAACAAATATCTTTCAACAGGTGAATAAGTAAACTGGTACATCTATACAATGGAATACTGCTCAACAATAAAAAATAACAAACTACTAATACACATAACTTGATATGAATATCAAGGCATATATTCAGAGACAAAAGCCAGTCATAGAAGTTCATACTGTATGATTCTAATCATATGACATTCTTGAAGTCAAAACTATAGTGATGGAGATTTCAGTGGTTGCCAGGGATTATGGGTAAGGGACAGTATGATTATAAAGTATATAAGGGAATTTTTTTGGCTGATGAAACTGTTCTGCGTTCTGATTGTGGTGGTAATAACATAAATCTAAACATCTGTTAAAATTCATAGAACTCTACATCTGAAGAAAGTCAATTTTAATATATAGTAATTTAAATAATAAAAACTGTAAAACAAAAATATATAGTAAGTGAAAGAGGACACAAAACTTTATAAGACATTATCTCAGCTTTATTTTTTAAAAGATGCATAAATAGTAGGTACAGGAGCTAAACATCCAAAGGAGAACGCTTGTTGGATTATGTTAGTATTCTTTTTCTATGCTTTTAGGGTTTTTCTGTACTAATAGAGGATTACTGTTAAAATTAGGAAAATACAGTTTATTTAATATAAAATTTTTACCATTCATTTTATTTTTGTAATAACTAGGAGTTCAGCACCTCACATTTGGTTTTCATGATTATTTCTCCTAAATACTGTATATGGTTTGCAAGCAGCCTGGGCAACACAGTGAGATTTTGTCTCTACAAAAAATTTTTTAAAAATTAACCAAGCATCATGGCTCATTCTTGTAGTCCCAGCTACTCAGGAGGCTGAGGCTGAGGAGGGAGGAATGCTTGAGGCCAAGAATTCAAGGCTGCAGTGAGCTATCATTACACCTCTGCACTCCAGGCTGGGTAACAGAGTGAGACCCTGTCTCTCAAAAAAAAAAAATAAAGAAAGTAAAAAACAAAAACTGTATATGTAAAATGCATCATTTTTATGTTGTGTTTAAATGACTATTATATTATTAAAAGTGTCCAGGGAAATTTATTTAAATTATATTTTTTTAAAACTCAGAAATTTGAAAATATTCAATACTTTAAAATCTATAACTTATACCTAATGTTAAAATTTTTCTTTTTTAATCCTCTTCCCAATTTAAAAACCCATACACTACAGACAAGTAATTGACAGAAGAAATGAACCTGAAAAAGACATCTGTGCTGGATCTTTGATGACTAATACCTGTAATGCAGAAGGTAATGGTATTCAAGGTACCCAAAGTATTCAAAGTAAAACAGAAAAACAATGCTATAGCTTGTAAGAACTTTCAGCAAATGAATAAAAATAAGAAAACCCTGAGCATTTCTAATTGATGTGTTATAAAACTGTTCTTGTTTGATGTAATATAAAATACCAAGTCACCTGATTATAATAAGCAAGGCTGAATTCTAATGATCATATAAATAAATACAGGTAAATTTGGGGATCTTGTTAAAATATTCAGTAGGTCTGGGGTAGGACCCTTGATTCTGCATTTCTAACAAGCTCTCAATTGATAAGCTGCTATCTTGGAGACTACATTTTGAGTAGCCAGGCTCTGAGGGTCACTGAGAAAAATGTCATAAATCTTGCCCAATTTAGTAGAAAAGAAAGAAATGTATACAGTAAGTACCATAACACAGGGCAGCCACATAATATACTCCATAAAAGTGGTACCAAAAAAAATAGCAAGACAAAGTAACAGAAATCACTACCAGCCAAGATGTCCAGCTAAAGAGGTAGCCTTCAAAGATAAGTAGACTTTTGACATGCAGAAGAAATTCCAAATATAGAAAGCACAAATAATACAGATGACTGTCTGTGAAGGGACAAAAGTAATTAACATTTGAGTGTTCTCACTGTGTCCCCTTCTCACTCTCTTCTAAAGATGAATCTAACTTGGCCCACTCATTCTATTCCCTTTCCCTCTAAGAAGAGGTCAATTCTGCTGAATTGCCTTTGAGACTTTGAAATGCAAAATATAGAAGAAAGGTAAAGACAGAGAGGCAAGTAGAGTTAAGAGCCTTTATATGGAATTTTTCTTCTGGAGAGCTTAGGGAAGGAAATGCATGTAAGCAACTTCAACATGTGACAAAAGTGGATAGGAGAGAAAATGAATTTCTAAGACGTATCACGTAGTACCAAGCATATAATTTTTTTGTCATTGTTAAACTGAGTTCAACTGACTGTATGTCAGAAAGCCTACATATTGTTATATGGTGCCAACTCTGATCCAAAATACTATCACTTCAACTCTTTGGTTGTCCTCTCCTATGAAATAAAAATTTTAATAAAATGATTCTCACACAGGACAAGCAGGTGAATAAACAAAGCAATTCTTTTGGTATTAATAGTTTAAAAACACATGATTATTAGTAGAGAAAAAATGGCATTTTCCTCTAAGTTTCTGTTTTCCATTGAATTTGGAGGAAAATATGGAGTTAACAGTGTTCAACAAGGCCAGAAGGAAAGTTGAAATTAAAAGTAATGGTTATTACAAATCAAACAAAAATTACTACTTTCAAAGAAAAAAGTATCTCTGCAGATGATATAGTTTCCTTGATGGTATTTAAGAAATGTAATTGAAGAACTTGAGTTATTTCTAAACTACTTTTGTCATTCTGACAGTGATTGCACTAAAGTAGTAGATCATGGCTTTATATGCTTCATAAGGCCAATGATGCTAAGGTGTAAAGAGTAGTGGAGGATAAGGATTGAAAGGTAGGTATGGGCCAGATTGTGGACAGATTTTGGTGTAAGGAGTTTACATTTATTTCAGTTGGTAATGGTATGGCTTTGAAAGTAGTCAAGCAGGTGAGTGAGATAATCAAAAGCATGGTGTAAGAATACTAATCTGGTGGCCTCATCCCAAAATGATAAATGACATAGGAAACACCAAATAGCAACATTATAGTAATTTGGGAGTAAAGTAAGCCTGAGTGAAAATATTGATAGTGGGAAAAGAAAAAGATAAATTTGAGAGACATTATGATAAAAAAAAACTTAACATGACTTGGATTCCTTTATCCAGCAATCAAACAAATATTTATAAAGTGCTACTATGTGCCAGAAATTATGTTATATAGCAGACATAGAAGTAAAAGACATAATTGTGCTTATAAGGTGTTCATAGTAAAGAACTATGGTAGAAGTATAGCCGAATGCTTTGATGCATTCTCCAATCTGCCTTTAGAGTGACTGCTGTGGTTTGAATATCTATCCCCTCAAAAACTCATGCTGAAATTTAATTCCCAATGTGACAGTATTGAGAGGTGGGTCTAAGAGAGCCATTAATCCATTCATGGAATAATGGGGTTAATGGATTAATAGATTATATGGTAGGGGAACTAGTGGCTTTATAAGAAGAGGAAGAGAGACCTGAGCATTAGCATACTCAGCCCCTTTGCCATGTGATACCCTGTGTCACCGATTACTCTTCAGAATCCCAACCACCAGATGTGGCCCCTCAACCTTGGACTTCTAAGCCTCCATAACTGTAAGAAATAAACTCTTTTTCTTTATAAAGTACCCAGTTTCAGGTATTCCATTATAAGCAACAGGAAATAGACTAAAACAGTGACCAACCTTAAACTGTTTAGACCTTTTTATAATCTGTCTACACCATCTCTACCCAATCTTATTTTTCACTACTCCACAATTTTTAACTGCTTCTACTTCCTCATCGCCCAATGTGATTCCTTCTACCCAATATTCTAAAAATATTCACTTCAGAAATGATTAATAGTTTCCTACTGACTTATTCTAATGATCATTGTCCAGATTTCCTCCACATGACCCCTAGTAGCATTTGACATTACTATTCTTCCTTGAAATACTCTTATCTTTGCCTTCTTTGTATTCTAGCCCACTGAATCTTCTTTTTCCCTGTTTAGATCTTGATCAACTCCAATAAACATTTTAGAAATAGTAAACAAGTTAAAAAGAATTTTTTAAACTACTTATTCTAATATAGGTGGCTAAGTAATATATCAGGTCTTCTCTTTCTGCCTATGTGTAAGCTGCAAAACTTAAGTACCAAAAGATGAATTCAGTAAGAACAAATTAATGAATATAGTTTGTATTAGTCAAGGTTATAATTTCCATGCTGAGACTGAAATTTTTCTGAATGAGAAGCAGCACCATTAACTAGTATTATCAAACTGAGTGGCTTTGGAAATTAGTTTTTGCTGCAAACTTGATAATATTTCTTAATGATTTCAACCTAAAATTATAAGGCAAAACACTGCTTATATGTGAAATATATACTGAAGTAAAGCCATGTTAATGTTGATTGAGGTTATCTGAATCATAAGGAATATCAAATTTGCGATATCAAGAGTAAAAACAAGAAATAAGATCTATATTTTCCCACACAAATCTGAAGTAAATATATTTTCTGACCAAAGACTATGGTTCCAGCTAAGGTAAAAAAAGAAACTGTTGGCTGGGTGCGGTGGCTAACACCTGTAATCCTAGCACTCTGGAAGGCCAAGGCAGGAGGATTGCTTGAGGCCAGGAGTTTGAGACCAGCCTGAGCAAGTGTCTAGTAAAAATTATCCAGGTGTGGTGGTGCACACCTGTAGTTCCAGCTACTCAGGAGGCTGAAGCAAGAGGATTGCTTGAGCCCAGGAGTCCAAGGTTACTGTGAGCTGGGCTGACGTCACAGCACTCTAGCCCAGGCAACAGAATGAGACTCTGTCTCAAATAAAAAAAAAAAAAAGAGAGAGAGAGAGAGAGAAAGAAAGAAGAAACTGTCCCAGTTTTAGCACTTAAAAGTCCCCAAATCCTGAGAAATCACTTAGTCCCAGAAAACTGGAACAACTAGTCTCCCTAATTCTGGCACCGTGTTTTGGATCTGGATTAAAATGCAAAGGAAATTTCCGTATTTCAAAATCCATCAGTTGTGCAACTAAGGAGCTTCTATCTAACCTTCAATTGGAAGAGATTACTCTGCAATGTAATGACATGCTATAAAACAAATATCAAGAGAAGAATCTAATAGTTATAAAATAAGATGCTGTTCATGGATTGATGTCAGTATTTGGTAGTACTTAACTATTTGAAAAGGCATTTTCAGAGATGAAATACATAAAATCTCATCAGATAGCATTAACATAAACATTTGCAGTTGAGTTTGATGAGAAAGAACACTAAATTTGAACCCTAATTAAATGCTATTCTCCTATTCTCATTAAAGATTTTTTTAAAAAAAATGATACTCAATTATTATTATTATACTTTGAATTTTATCAATAACAATTCTGTGCAATGTTTCTGTCTTGTTATGTAAGTACTATAATAGTATCTTCAATTTTGCCTCTGACCCCACAAAGTCTAAAATATTTACAGTCTGGCCCTTTACATGACGTGGGCCCCTTGTCTAGACTAAGACAAATATAGTTAAGGGATGAGGACTGTCATAGTTGACAAGAAACTAAATGAAGCAGTAACACTGGCTTTTATGACAAAAATAAACAGAATTGGTATATATTTAAAAGTCTATAACATACCAGGGTTAGAAGTAATCACTTTGCTATACCAATCTCTTTAGATGTCCATCTAGAATCTAGATTATAGATCTTAAGACTGCTGCTATGAAAGTTAATTTTCCTTTATATGAAAAAATTGCCATGGATTCAAGGAAGATTGACAATGACTAACATGAAGAAACTTATATTTTTAAAAAATTTTTAAAAATAAAGTTGTTTAGCTCAAAAATGTCAGTATTACAGAAGTAACAATTATTGTGTGAAATTATACAAACTACGCTGCGTTGTTTTATGGTTATGGAAGACTTTTAAAAACATAACCAAATTAAAACAGAGTAGTTTTGTTTAGTCATCAGAAGAACTTATCGACCACTGAAAAGACAAAATATTTCTAAGAGAGATTATTAATTTTGTACTCCTAGAGATCTTCAAGAAGAGATAACTATCTTATTGTAGGATTTAAACATTTATCTACCTAAAGGCAAGAGGCAATCCATTTTTTTTAAAAATTCCAATGTCCTATGAAAACATTACAATCCAGATTTTATAGCATGGAGCCATATCATTAGAAATGTGACGAAATTGTTGAACTATAGCTAAACAAAACATCCACATCCCAAACTATACGAAAAATACCCAATAGCCAAGTAATTTTGAGTCGATGACAGATAAGTTGTTTACTTATATATACATACATATATGTGTATATATAAATCCTCATCAAGGCATTAATTGGTGCTAGGACTACAAGGAGGAATTAGATGCTGCCAATAAGCTTCAGTAAATACATTAATATAATCTACTTGGGAAGGTGAACTAACTAAAGGAAATTAGTAAGTTAGCATAAGCCTAGTGCCAAATGAGTGGTATATGTAAGCACTAAGTGCTATAAGAGAAACATAATTGGGATATGTAAATACCACCAATTATACACAATTACTTGTTTCAAGGATGAGAATATGTAAATTAATGCTTACCTATTAATATCCATCAATAATGAAAAATTAGATTGTGGCAGTTATGACAGTTCTTTTCTCTCAGCATATAAAGTTAAGTAAGGATGCCTCTTTTAAAAGCATCATTTTGATGTACTAAGTAAGCCAAAGTCAGCAGGTATAGTGCTTCTATTAGAGCAGATAACATAACTAATCAATAACAGCTTTCTTTGCCACTGAGCCAAGAAAACCAAAAGCCTCATAAAACTCTACACAGTTCCCTAGGTAACCACAACTAATCAACCAGAATTGGCATTTAGATGAGACTTACTTGCCATGCTAGTTTTAAGGTAACATTTTAAAAGCACAAAGAACAATATAGGCATAGTTTACTCATTTGATTTCAGTGCAGATATTAGCCATATGTGTATGTTTGAGAATAAATGGTATTTTCAAACTATGTTAAGGTTTGGTTTTTGCTTTCTCTAGAGTTTTGTTAATTTTTATTAAGGTCCTTTATTAGATTTTAAGATAATTAATGTTGTGATCTTTTATTTTAGAAGAAGAACTGAGAGAAGATTGCAGAGGGCAGGTAAAACACTTTCTCTTACTGTTTTTCTCTAAGAATTGAAGTACTGTATGTATGTTTTGATCATTTCAAATTCAGGAAATGCTGCATATTGGTCTACATTAACTACATTAATAGTTTCTATAAAACTATTTTGCTTTTCAGTATTTCCAAGTGGTATTAAAATAGTTCTTTTTAATATAAAATTATTCCTAATGGAATATATGCAGATAAAACTATGTATCTTGAATTTGACTCAAAATAATCCAGTGGGGAGGAAGTAGAAGGGATATAGATGAATTAAGCATCACCAGGAATTGATAATTGATGAAGCTGGAAATATAACAATTTATAATTATCATTTTCTCTTTGGTATATAGTTGAAATTATCAAAAAATAAATTTTAAATAAAAGGTTTGTAAGAATGATGAAATTATCCAATACATTTTTATTACATTTAGGTACAATTTTTATAAGTAATACATATTTTAAAAATCACATCTGGGCTGGGTTCAGTGGCTTATGCTTGTAATCCCAGTACTTTGGGAGGCCAAGGTGAGAGGACTGCTAGAAGCCAGGAGTTTGAGACCAGCCTGAGCAACATAGCAAAACCCTATCTCTACAAAAAATATTAATAGAAAGAATTGGCTGGGCAAGGTGGCACACACCAGTAGTCCCAGCTATTCAGGAGGCTGAGGTGGGAGGATCTCTTGAGGCCAGTAGTTTAAGGTTACAGTGAGCTATGATCACACCACTGCATGCCATCCTAGGTGCCAGTGAGACCCCATCTCTTAAAAAAAAAAAAGTCACGTCTGATGAACCCCTCTCTGTATTCTGTCCCTGAAATCACATTTAAGTTCCCAGAGAGACGTCACATCTAAGTTCCTAGTTTCTGAGAAGAGATATCAATTCCCTATTATACCAATTTCAAAAAGGTTAGGTATAAATCAGAGAAATCCCCATAATTTTATTAATTGCCCACATAGCCCGCAGTGGATTATCATAGAAACTGATTTGTTATGAGACTTGAGTTTGAATGACAGTTCCACAATTACTACCATTACAACTTTGAGCAAATCATTTCATCTTTTTTAGTCTCAACTTCTTCATCTGTAAAATAGAGATAACTCCACATATCCCAAAGTATTTTTATAAAGCTCTATTGTAAACATGAATGTGGTAGGACTTCCTATGGAACTATACTAATGATACTAATTATCAACATCATTGCTTTAATCAACTTCTTTATGGACATATCTCTATTGAAAATAAAAATAATAATCTTGATTGTCTTAGTAAATACTCCATATTACAGTTGAATATACATGCATAATAATTTGCATTTAATTTTCTAAAGCTTAAGGAAATTTTTACCTTAAATTTTATATATTTTAAATAGCTTTTTTTTGAATACTTGTTAAAAAAAAAAAGCATACTATCCAAACTTTACAGATTGGGTACCCATAAAAGGTAGAAAAATAAAGAAAAGAAAAAAAGAAAACTTTACAGACATATCCACTTAGATAAACATGTGTACATGAGATCTAATCAAGAAACTCACTTCTCAAAAATCTTTCTGGAAGGATTTTTACACAGAATAAGGGAAATGTCAGTTTGTAAACCCTGGGTGCAGTGGCTCACGCCTATGGTCCAAACACTTTGGGAGGCCAAGGTGAGAGAATCACTTGAGGTCACCAGCCTGGGCAACACAGTGAGACCCCATCTCTATGAAAAAAAATAAGAAAAATAGCCGGGCATGGTGGCGTGCACCTATACTCCTAGTTACTTGGGAGGCTGAGGCAGGAAGATCCCTTGAGCCCAGGAGTTTGAGGCTGCAGTGAGCTATGATCATGCCGCTGCAACAACAAAAAACAGGATCCAACAATATGCTGCACATAAGAGACTCATTTTAGATCTAATACATAAGGTGAAATTGAAAGGACAGAAAAAGATATTCCATGTAAATAGTAAGCATAAGACAGCAGGGGTGCCTATAATGATATCAGACAAAATAAACTTCTTTAAGTTAAAAACTGTTACAAGAGACTAGAACAAATGCCATATAATGATTAAAGGGTTAATTCACCAGGAAGATATAATGGCTATAAATATTTATGCACCAAACATCAGAGCTCTAAAATATATGAAGCAAACATTAACAGAATTAAAGGAAGAAATAGGCAGCAATGCAATAGTATTAGGAGACTTCAGTACTGGATAGAATAATCAGACGGAATATCAATAAGGAGACAGAGGACTTGAACAACACTGTAGACCAACTGAATGGAACAGACATATATAGAATACTCACCCAATCCCTATCAAAATCTCAACATTTTTTATAGAAATAGAAAAAAAAATAACCTATCCTTAAATTAATGTGGGAAATCAAGGGACCCTGAAAAGCCAAAATAATCTTGAAAATGAAAAACAAAGTTGGAAAATACATATTTCCTGGTTTCAAAATTTACTACAAAACTACAGTAATCAAAACATTATGGGACTGGCGTAAAGACATATAGAACCATGGAATAGAATAGAGTGCCTGGAAATAAACCCTTGTGTACATGGATAAATGATTTCTGGCAAAGATGACAATACCATTCAATGGGGGAATAGCCTTTTCAACAAATAATGCTGGGAAAACTGGATATCCATATGCGGAAGTATGAAGTTGGACCCTTACGTTATACCATATATAAAGATTAACTCAAAATGTATCAAAGACCTATGCACAAGGTCTAAAACTATAAACCTCTTAGAAGAAAACAGGGGAAAGCTTCACAACATTTGATTTGGCAGTGATTTCATGGATAAGACACCAAAAGCACAGGCAAAAAAACAAAAATTAGACCTCATTGAAATTTTTAAAAATGTTGTCCATCAGAGAACACTATCAACAGTAAAAAGGCAGCCCACACAATAGAAGAAAATACATTCAGCTGTCTATATCCATGGGGTCCACATGTGTGGATTCAACCAACTACAGATCGAGGGACCTGGAATCAACCCCTAGAGATACTGAGGGACAAATGTATTTGTAAATTACATGTCTGGGAAGTGACTACTAGCCAGAATATATAAAGATAGTCACAGTGGCTCATGCCTATAATCCCAGCTACTTGGGAGGTTGAGAAAGGAGGATTGCTTGAGGACAGCAGTTCAGGACCTGGGAACATAATGAGATCCTATCTCTAAAAAAAATGAAAAAAAAGACAAAAAACAAACAAACAAAAAAAACTAGCCAGGCATGGTGGCATGCACCTATATTCCCAGCTCCTCAGAAGGCTAAGGTGGGAGGATTGCTTGAGCCCAGGAGTTCGAGGTTACAGTGAGCTAGACTGTGCCACTGCGCTCCAGCCTGGGTAACAGATTGAGACACTGTTTCTCAAAAAAAAAAAAAAAAAAAAACCAAACCTCCTACAGCTTGAAAACGAACAAACAAAAAAATTAAAAATGGTCAAAGGACTTCAGTAGACATTTCTTCCAAGCTATACAAGTGGCCAATACACTAGGATGACTATTATCACTTGATTATAGCCAAGACACCAAGAAGCAATAGGATGTCTAATATCAAAAAACAGAAAGCAAAGTGTTAGTAAAGATGTGGAGAAACTAGAACATTTGTACATTGGTTGTGGGTATATAAAATAGTGTGGCCTATGTAGAAAACAGTGGTAGTTCCTCAAAAAATTAAACATGGAACTATTAATATTATATGATCCAGAAATTCTATTTCTGGTGTATACCCAAAGTATTGAAAGCAGGGATGACATGAACAGATATTTTTATACCCATATTCATAGCAGCTGTAGTCACAATAGCCAAAAAGTAGAAACAACTCACATGTCCATCAACAAGCAGATAAATGCTTACACAAAATGTGGTATATATTAATACATACAATAGACTATTATTTGGCCCTAATAAAAAGGAATGAAATTCTAATACCTGCTACAACATGGATGAACCCTGAAGACGTTATGCTAAGTAAAATAAGCCAGGCTCAAAAGAATATATAATACTGTGTGAGCCCACTTATATGAGTACCTGGAATAGTCAAATTTCTAGAGACAGAAAGTAAAACAGTGGTTACCAGGGGCTGAAGAAAGGAAGGAATGGAAAATTGTTATTTAATGAGTACGAAGTTTCAGTATGATGAAAATGTTGTGGAGATGGATAGTAGTGATGGTTACACAACAATATGAATGCACATAATGCCACTGAACTATACACTTAAAAAACAGTTACAATGGTAAATTTTATGTTATATACATTTCATCACAATAAAAAAAATGAAAAGAAAAAGGAAGAAATGAAACCACTAGAGGTCTAGCTAGCTCTTGGGAAGATTTTGGAAGAATTTGTGCTAATGACAAAAACTGAAAGAAAGAATTTGAATTCTCCTTTAAACTTTAATAACTTTAAGTTATTTTCTTAGATTAACTTGGGGCTATATGTTTGAATGAGTTTAGGTATAGAGCATACCTCTTGTTCCTTCCCACTGACTTTTGGTCACAGTAAAGTAGGTAATAAATCAGGTAGTTACATAACTACATTATCTTGTTTGTACTACTCATTGGCATACTGTCTGGAAGAAATCTTAGATTTGGAAATGGCAGAAATTCATTCTTTTAATGTGGAATTATTGCAGATATAGCTGCTTATATTGCTTTATGCTTTTATTATCACCCAGGAAAGTTAAGCCCAGCCAAAGGGAAGTGGTACATATTCACACACACACAAACACACAGTATTTACATAGTGACAATTACATTAATAAAGAGAACTTTGAAGGATAAGTGTGTAACTTCTGAAAATGATCAAAGTAGCAATTTTTAGGTTCACTAATACTTCTATTATAAGTTTATTAACTTACTTGATGGATGACAGTATCTTTAAGTATTTGTTGAGATGGATTAAGTGACATACTATTCTTATACTAATTCTTTCCTCAAAAAACTGATTTTTTTTTTTTTTTTTTGAGACAGGGTCTTGCTCTGTCACCTAGGCTGGAGTGTAGTGGCGTCATCATAGCTCACTGCAACCTCAAACTTCTGGGCTCAAGTGATCCTCCTGACTCAGCCTCCCAAGGAGCTGGGGCTACAGGTGCACACCACAATGCCCAGCTAATTTTTCTATTTTTTTAGAGATGGGGTTTTGCTCTTCCTCAGGATGGTTTCAAACTCCTGGCATCAAGCAACCCTGCAACCTCAGCCTCCCAAAGTGCTAGGATTACAGATATGAGCCACTGCACCCAGCCAAAAAACTGATTTTTAAAAATATATTTTTAAATATAGCAACATACTCCCTAAAGAGGAGAGTTAGATAAATCATTAGACAAAAAACAAAACTGTCAACACAGCCATAATATAGGATCATTCTTCATAGATATGAACCCATTTATCTCAGTATTTATGACCTATTTACTTTCTGAAAGATTTGGGGCAGTTCATAAAAGTATTTTATATATAATATCTAAAATAAGTTATACACAAAGCATAAATCAATTAAAAGTTACAGAGTAAGAGATGTTGAATATTGGGCTGTTTTATAAAAATTAAAACTGAGTTTAGTTCTGAATTTGGGAAGTCAAAGGCAAAAAAGGAAAAAAGGTTTACTTTGGAAAGCATCATGATATAACAGGAAGAATGCAGGATTTATAGGCAAACTAGTCCAGTCCAGTTTTGTTCCACTACTTCCTCACTACTATATACTTCTATCCCTGTTTCCTCATCTATAAAATGAGAGTAATTTTATTTAATCTAATAATATTACAATTGCTATGTCAAATTAGGTAATGTGACACCATTTTGTAAACCCCAAAACACAGTTCATTATTATTTTTATAGACTTAATTTATTAAAGTGTCCAAATAGTAAATTTATCTGTATAGAACATTTTTTTAGCATTGCATTCACACTGAAGAATGCTTGTGTAAAAAAACTGGAAAACTAACTAAACATGTCTTCAAGTAGGTTTTTGAAAAACACAGAAATCTGACCAGGCACAGTAGCTCATGGCTATCATCCTAGCACTTGGGAGGCCAAGGCAGGAGGACTGCTTGAAGCCAAGAGTTTGAGATCAGCCTAAGCAAGAGCAAGACCATCTCTAAAGAAATAGAAAAATTAGCTGACATGGTGGCTCTCACCTGCAGTTCCAGCTACTCAGGAGGCTGAGGCAAGAGGATCACTTGAACCCAGGAGTTTTAGTTTGCAGTGAGCTATCATGATGCCACTGCATTGTAGCCCAGGTTACAGAGGGAGACCTGTCTCAAAAAAGAAAAAGAAGAAGAAAAAGACAGAAATCCTATTCACAAAGATGCTTGTTGTAACTCTTCTATAAAACCTGAAAGAATGCCGGGCGCGGTGGCTCACGCCTGTAATCCTAGCTCTCTGGGAGGCCGAGGTGGGTGGATCATTCTGAGCTCAGGAGTTCGAGACCAGCCTGAGCAAGAGTGAGACCCCACCTCTACCAAAAATAGAAAGAAATTAATTGGAC
>CAUYSK010106007.1:0-44999 GCA_963575035.1 Avahi laniger
GCCACATTGCTGCCCTGTCACTGAAGAAGAAGAAGAGAAAAGACACTGGGTAACCACCCAAATCTTTCTGCCACAAAATACCACTCTCACTTCTTTTATTTACATTTTCTTAATTTTTGAAATAAAAAACTTATAATTTCATATAATAAAAAAAAAGTTATTGGAGCCCTCTCATTTATTCATCAAGACAGCTCAAAATCTCCCTTAACCAACCCCGCAGAAGCCCACTCTTCCTCCTCTGAGTTCTCCCCTAAATCTTGTTGTGGCACCCGTTCCTTTCTGAACACACTTGCCATTGTGTCATGGTTACGTAGCAGGTCTCCTACCTGATCATAGGTCCCTTGAGGATGAGTTCCAGCTCTTATTTTCCTCAGTCTTCTAAGGTGCATTTCATGTATGGTAGGCATTCTATACTGGAAAAAGGGAAAGAAACAAGAAGGACAGAAGGTTATTGCTCAAACACTATTTTCCTTTAATCCCATATTGGAAACGAAGTTAACTAATACTTCTTCTAAAATCAGAACATTAAGGAAGTATCTAAGTGCAAACTACCAAGTTCAAGTCCTTGTTAAAGAGAAGAGCTCAGACAATAAACCAGCTCCACAGATGTTCTGGAGGGACAATGATGTGACTCATATAGAAACATAGGCCAAATCTAGGTGTATTTGAATGTAAAAGACAAATGGACAGGATGTGCTGGCAGCTGAATGTCACAAAGCTAGCACACAAATGACCCCTAGAATATGCCGGACTCCCTTCCACACTGCCCCTGCCTCCTGGTCAGCTTGTATGTGAAAATTTGGGGAATGAAGTACATGGTATCATCTAGTAACTAAAGGCCCCGAAATTGCATCCAAGTAAATCTCATACAAAATTTCAATCTACAGCAGATAGTATTATGGGAAGAAGTTGATATACTGGCCAAAGTGTTTTAAAAAAGAACTAAGAGGAGGTTGAAAATAGTCTCACATAATTGAAGCAGGAAAAAGGATCCTTATTCCAGAATGGCAAGCCAAAACAACAAATCTAAGAGTTACCACTGAGAGCTTGTGATATGTGCTATGCACCAGGCAATATACTAAGCACTTTGCATACAGTGCTCATTTCATTCCCATGGTGTAACTCCTACTTCTACATTTCAGAAAGAAAAGAGATTTTGGGAGACCAGTTATAGTAATGGCCCCACTTAATAGCCCCCTGTAGGCACACGCTTTGTCAGGTGACTTTGTGGCTTCTCTCAGCAAGGAAAGGAGTCTATTTCCCCATCCCTTGGATCAAGGCTGGTCTCATGATTTGCTTTGGCCAAAATAATTTTGCAGAAGCAGCAGTGTGGTAGTTCTGAGCCTATACCTTAAGAGGGCTTGCATGCTTCTCCTATTTCTCTGTTAAAACATTGCTACTACATGCAAAAAGCCCAGACAAGTCTGGTATACCGTGGGAAACATGTGAAGCAGAGATGAGTCATGCTAGCTGGGAACCTTCTCAACTAGCCAGCCCCCAACTGACGCCCTAGCTGAGTCCCCAGGTGATCCCCCAGCTGACCACAGAAGTATAATGGAGCCCAGCCAGGATGCACAGAACCACCCAGCCAATTCCGCCAGTCCCTAGACTCTTGAATAAAACTAAATGTTCATTGCTGTATGCCACTGAGGTTTTGAAGTTGTTTGTTAAGCAACATGATCGTGGCACTGGATAACTGGTAGAGGGATATATAAGTAACTTCCTCAAGCCCACCTACCTAGTAAATGGCGGAGCTAGGAATTAAATCAGATACATCTAACTTCAGAGCCTGCTATCATGAGGAAGACTTGAGAAAGAACAAATTCCTTGACAATATTTGAAGTTTCTCAGGATCTGTAGTCTCCTCATCAGAGGCCCTGAGTTCTTTCCTGAGGTCTCCGTTAACTAGTCCAGGCGACTGGACTTAGGTTTCTTTATCTTTAAAAGGGGCATAATAAAAACTTATTTTAATAAGATTCCTGTTAGGATCAAATGAGTTACCTGATATGAAAGCATTTCACAAATGGCCGTGCAGTTGCCAACTTGGCGACTTGGTTGATGATCTAGGACATCGTTCTGTCCACCTCTGCCAGCAGGTCAAGCCCCTAGGGCTGCTCTGCCGGAAAGAGGCTTTGCCTGGGAGTCCTTGGCACTCCTTGGTTTCTGAGTGCACCTGTGGAGGAGGGAGTGTGAATGGCTTGTCTTTGCAGCAATCCCCCTGCCAATGGCAGGGGAGCTTTAGCTGAATTCTAAGTGGGATAAAAAGCAAAAACAACAACCACTACCAACAGCTGAAGCTGCTATCGAATTCACAGAGGCCCTTAATGGTGATTTAGTGCTGGAAGATCTAGCTTGCCACAAGACTGTGACAGGACTGTATTTTTTTCTGTCGGGGTTAGGTGAATAGTAGCGTGGCTACATTTAAAGGCAGCGGGGAGGGGCTGCTAGAAGGGACATTAATCATGTACCTTGGAGCACGGTCTGGACTATGAGCAGAATTAAAGGGGCAGGGAGACTAGGAGGTGGCTGAGGAAAGACCCTTGGGGCAGACATTATCACGGAAGCACAAAAAGGAAGGCCAGGCCACCCCTTGCCTGCACTTACGCCTCTCATTTTTATACCTAAATTCCTCCTCCTCCGTGCAGCCACACACCCACTCCAGCGAAGCCTTTGCAGACACAATTTCACTTCCCTGGTGGTTCCAGACATGGTCTCAGCATGCAAAAGATTAGGATTCAGAAGCACATATCTACTTTACAGAGTTTCAGGTTAGTTCTTTCTCATTTTACACATCGAAATACTTTTTAAAAAGTGTACCCGTATTTACGACCCAGCACTGCACATGTACTCACGTGCATTCATTCAATCATTTGTCAAACACTGCACCCATCTACAACGTGCCAGGCGCTGTGCTAGGCCCAGGGGATGCAAAGATGAGTGACACATGATACCTGCCCTCAAGAAGAGGTGCAATTGGAGGGGAGGGCTTAATCTGAACTTGGGGAGGCAGAAACTGTTTCCTGGAGGAAGCAGCATCCGAGCTGAGGCGTGGATGATGCACTGGCTGAGAAGTCCGCGAAGGCACACAGGTGAGAAGCAGCACCGTGTGCAGGAAGCAGGAGCATTGCTGGAGAGCGCAGGGAGGAGAACGGAGCGGTGGGGAGGAGCTGAAAGGCAGGCCGGTAGATTGCGGGAGGGAGTTGCAGGTGGTGTGGGACCAGCAAGGGTTTGCGCAGAGAAGCGCTATGGTGGTTTCGTTGCCCCCGTCTCCATGACTGGCACCACCCAGCTGCTCAGGCCAAATGCCTGTGAGTCAACCTTACACTCATCCATCACTCTCCTTCCTCTGCACAGCCAATCCGTTAGAAAATCCCATCAATCCTCTCTCCAATACACAGCCACTGTCTTCACCTCTGCACCCTCCACCCTCCTCTGAGCCAACTCCTGACAGCTCCTGCTGCCGCTCTCGCCTATCATCTGTTCGCCCCACTGCAGACAAAGCTGTTCTCTGAGAGAAGACAAATGTGTCCACCTAGTTTTCTATGGAATCCCCGCCTTTTAGAGCCACAGTCTGGGTTCATAGGTGGTACTAAACAAATGCTTGTTGAGATGGAGGATACAGGAAATGAGCAAGTTTAGGGCAAGATGATGAATCCTCTTTTGGACTGGTTGTGGTATCTAAAAATCCATCTCTGCAGCTGGATTCAACCTTTCTTTAATCTTCTGCACCCATGTCTCCCCATGACACAAATCCAGATTCTAAGACCACTTTCCAAGGTCTATAATAAGAGTACTTCACCTCTCAGAACCCCATCTGTAAAGTAGGAGAAATGAGACTCCCTTAAAAGGTACCCATGAGGATCCAATGAGAGAAGGTAAGTGAGAATTACTACCTAGGCCAGATGACAGATGCAGATTCCAGGGCACAGGTCATCACGAGATGTTTTAATTTGATGTATATGTAAATATTATTATATTGTATTCTGATAGTTAATATTTATTTAAATTTAATGTTTTAATTTTTTCTGTTAGTCTATAGAGACCAGTTCTTTTTTTAATCCTTCCCCATTCCCCTGATCCACTGCCTAGCAGTGTCTGATGTTTGCTTATTTCACAGAAACAAAGAGCTTCTGCTCTAGAATCAAGTGCACTTGAAGATTTGTTGCTTTGCCAGAGCCATGACCCAATAGGACACCTTGATTCTCTGCCTGCCCATCCCCCAGGGTCTGCACAATCTTCTCCATCTTCCTGCCCTCCTGTTCCCACACCTCTTTGCTCCCGACCGTTAAAGTTACAGAATCCTTCATCTTGGTCACCATTTCCTAGAATATATGCTTGTGAGAACATGCATGTCTAGCTCTCCATGTTGATACTGTCCTAGGCTGAAGTCAAAATCAGGCACACTTCTCTCTTCCAATGTTATATGTACACACACATACACACACACACATGCACACCCTTTTCTTATTACAATATATCTTTTGAAAAAATTGAAGCAAATTACCTGTACACACTGTGTTAATGTTGGTTATTCTTAACGTCCTAGAGCTTGTAAATCATTCTTTGTCATGACTTATGGACAGAAGACATTCTTTTTCACAGTTGCATGGTCTTTCATGATAAGTTACCCCTGAGTTAAGTAAACAGATCTTCTACCAATAAGCATTTTGGTTATCTCTTAGTTTTTGCTATTCAAAAGTCACTCTACACATATGTGCACATAACCATACGATGACTTCATACAAGAAGACTGGCAGAATAGTAGGTATACTGGAAAGTTTGGTTCTATTACCAAAAAGATTATACTAATTACGTTCCAAGCAATAGCATATGAGTGTCTATTTCCCCCATATTAAGTTTTCATAACTTTGCAAATCTGCTACATGAAAAATAAAATCTAATTTTTGAGAATTTGTACTTTTTAATGTGAGTAAGGCTAAGCATTCCTTTGTATGTTAAAACTGTTTATATATTCTTTCTTTGCTATTTAATATTCTTGGTTCATTTTTCTTTTGCATTGTTGATTTTGTTTTTTGATTTGCAGACACTCTGGAGAACTATGGAAATTAGCCCTTTATCTGCCATATCTGTTCCAATTGTTTTTCTAATTTGATATTGATTTAGTTATAGTATTTTTCCATGCATAATTTTAAACATTTTATATAGTCAAATCCGTCAGTCTTTTTTTATGGCTTTGGGTTATCTTTCTTCTTTAGAAAGATCTTTTCTACTTCCAGATCACAAAAGCATTTATTCACATTTTCATTCAGTAATTTATATTTTTTTTCAATTTTTTAGTACATTTAATTCATAAATCCACATGGAACTTTGCATTATATTTTTACTGCTGCATAACAAATTATCACAAATTTAGCAGCTTAAAATGACACACATGTTATTTCACAGTTTCTGTGAAGCAGGAATCTGGGCATAGCCTGACTGGGGCCTCTGCTTAGTTTCACAGGTTGTGATCAAGCTGGTAGCCAGAACGACGTTCTCATCAGAGGTTGAACCGGGGAAGGATCCACTTCCAAGCTAACTCAGATTGTTGCCTGGATTCATTTCTTGATGCTGTAGGATTCATGGCATCTTGCCTCATCAAAACCAGTGGTCAGGGGGAGGAGGGTAGAAAGAAAGAGAGAGAGAGAAAGAAAGAAAGACCCTAGGAAGATAGGCATCACACTCTCATGTGGTCACATACAACCTTCACTTATTCCAATAGTTAGAAACAAGTCTCTTCCCTGCCCACACTCAAAGGGATTCCACCAAGGTGTGGATACCAGGAGGTGGGAATCATGGGACTGCTTTATAGTCTGTCATCCATAAACTTATTTGGTAAAAATATTGAAATAGGAATGGTTAGCCAAATCTCCCAATATCCTTTATTAGATTAACTAACTTTCCCTATGGATTAGAAAGTCTACATTTTTCCTGTTTTCCTCAGACAGAGACTTAAATATCCAAAACTAGGTAATTGCTCCTTGTTTCTTCATCTCCTATACACATCTGTGATACTGGAAACACAGTTTGTCAATTCTGTAGTCAGCTTACTGGACGTAAAAAAAGCACATCTCCAGAGGCACTCATTGTTGTCAGTTTCTGTCATATTCTTTCATACATATATCAAGCTGTAAGTAAAGGCTGAGGGGAAGAAAATGAAGAAAGGCCGTTGATTATCTCATTCCTTTCCTCACAAGAGATGCAAATTCTCAGCAGAGTCCAGACAACCTCTGGCAAATCCAAGCATCTATTAGAAAACACTAAATCAGTCACCCTAGTCAGGAGCTAACATGAATCATGCTCACAGACTCAGGACCAAGATGGGGAAGTGGACAAACAACAGGTAGACCAGGAATACGTCTGTGGATATGAACACATCTCAACAAAGACGACAGATAAGAAGGGATGGAGAGTTTGGAAGGAAAACCCAGCTGCTAGCAAACCCCATGCACTTGAACTGCAACAATATCTACTTGTGCCTTTGTGAGTAGAATCCATTGAGTTTGGTAAGAAAAAGTAATTCATACTTTCTGTGACTACTTTATGTTTCACAGTGGAGTCTGTGACCATGCATTGAAACCAGTGTCGTTGTCTCCCAGGAGGTGATGGAAAGAGGATGAAGCACATCCCTGGAAAAATATCCACCATCTCTACTGTTATGACAACCCAGCCCCATGCTACGATCTTTTTGAAAGAGGCTGTTTCTGTCCTATGGATTAGTGAGGTTTTTTTTAATTTTGTTTTTTATTCCATCCACATATATAATGCATATAATTACATATATATATATATATATATAAAATTCATGGTAGCATGCTATGCACAATTTTCTGCAGTTTGATTTGTTCACATAATGCTATGTCATAGCATGGGTTTCTTATTAACACTGTACAGCTGCCTCATATTTTTGCTTCATATTTTTATAGTTACATAGTATTGATTTTATGTAATATAATTTATGTAACCATCCCCTATTAAAGGCCATTTAGTCTATTTCCCATCTTTTGCTTTGAAAATAATGCCTTAATAAATGACTTCATACTTCACAATACCATTTTAATTCATAATCCTTTTAAAGATTAATAAGAGATTATTTCTAACATAATTTATGTTGTTTCTATCATGGATCTCCATCTATCAAAAAAACATTATCATACTCTACAACAGTTATCCAACTGAGGTCCAAAGAAGAGGTCCAAACTGATAGTCATCGGCGGAAACTAACATAGAGACATGTTGTATTTGCTTCACACAATTATTTAAAATGAAATGAATTGTCAGCATTACGATCATCAGCATTTTGATGTAATTTAGAGAAATCACATCAAAATCAAGATTGGTGTGTCCCTTGAATAACCAAATATTTAGCAATGCCAGACTCTCACTCTCACACAATAGTAGCAGTCCACTGGAGGTACACGAAAGCTGCTCGATTCGGATGTAAATGAGCTTCCTCAGTCACTGCTACCAAGATAGGAACCAAGATTGCTCCATGTCGTTGCACTTTGTGTCAGCTGACATTTATCATCACACATTCTCTCTATTTTTCTCCTCTACAGCAGAGGTGAGAAAAAAGTGAAACATTTTCCTATTTAAATGTCTTTTCGTAGTGGGGAAAAAAACCAAACTACTCTCAAACTCACTACCACTCCCTATTGCCTTATACTCAGAGGCTTCTTCGCTCATTTGCCTGACTGGCGTCTCCTCTGAAAGCATCTGAGTTTACAATCATATGTTTAAAAGGACCAGACCCTCCCTAAAGTCAAGCATAATTTCAGAGACAGCCTCAAAGCTGCCTGTTATCTCCCTCCTCTTTCTCTTTAAACCCCCTTTGCATTTGTCAAATTTTTTGACGTTTGACCTGAGAAGGCTTTTTTTTTAAAAAAAAATAATATTTCTTTAGAAAAAAAAAATCCTGAGTGTGTCCAATGGACTTTGCAGCTGAAATGGCCAATCCATTGATTCTGGAGGAAAGAGCAGCTGGCAAAACTAATCAGTGTTGGACATTTGCATCTTTTTCCCTTTTTCATGGTCTCCCCTGGTGCTGGGAGATTGGTTTTCTGTGTTGGAAGGAGAGTATGGGGAGCAGCTGCTGTGTCCTAGTCTAGTGCATAGTAAAGAAGAGAGCGTGGCACAGAATTCATCTACCAAATATCCCAACAGGTTAACAGGTTCTGGAGTGAGTAAGTCACAGCTCTTGCTTTTGAAGGTTCTTTGTATTGAGTATAAAAGATTCTGTGTTTCTGGGAAAAAGAAATTTTTCTCTTCAAATTCACTCTCTTTATATACTCTAGGAAGCAAGATGATGCTTCTTAGGCATAAAGATCTTCTACCAATGAGATACTGACAAGAGAAAAAATTAAATACAAGCATGAACTTGAAAAAATAAACATATGCATGCTTCTGCAAACAGGCAGCAATGTGATGTTCACTACAAGTTATTAAATGCTTCCTATTGGTCAGGTATCGTGCTCAGTGCTCTATGTGCATTATCTCAGTTAATTCTCTCAACACTGAAAGATATGTGTTTGTTAACCCTGCTTTATAGATGGAGAAACTGAAGATCATAAAGGCACACTGATTTTTGCAAGGGCTCTGGGCTTATAAATGACAGAGCTGAGATTCATTTAGGTCTTTCTACATTTCTTGTATCCTTAGCTAGCCCCCTGGAAAGCTGCTTTTGCAGAGCAAGCAGTCTACAAAGAGATTTGCGTTGGATTCTCAATGCGTTCCACTGAGATTCCCTTTGGAGTCTATAATGCAGCTGATGATAATCATTCAGGAAGGAACCTTTTGATCCTACCCTTTGTGTTGCTTTTTTTCCTCCCACATCCTCTTAACAAAAAGCAAGCTATTGTTGGCCACCTTGTCCTCAAACAACTCATAATTAAAGTAGCTACCCCATGACCTTACTTCCATTCAGAAAGTTGTTTTATTTTACTGGTCACTTCTCTGTCTGGCATGTCAAAGTTCTCCTTCATGTCCTAAAAAGTCAAGTCACTAGCGCTTGCTGCTGACAGCACACCAGTCACTGCAACTCCTTAGCAGGAGGTCAGAGAGCCACACTTAACCCAGGTCACCTGTCCTGTAATCCGTGAAGCTTCAGGTTTCACACCCCACCTCTGTCCAAAAAGGTCTTTAGTGATGCTATTTTTTAAATAATTATTGTTTTAGTTTGCATACAGTAAAATTCATTCTTTGTGATGTACAGTTCTATGAATTTTAACAAATGCATACAGTTGTGTAACCACTACCACAATCAAGATGTAGAACACTGTCATCCTACCCAAAATATTACCTCATTCTATCCCTTTGTTAGGCGATGTCATCAGCTCCAACTCCTAGCTCCTGGCAATCACTGATTATTCTCTGTATCCTATAAATTTATCTTTTTCCATAACACCATATAATATGTAGCCATACATTGTAGAGCCACTCAGCATATGCATTTGAGTACGCTAAATTGCATGGCTCAAATTATATATGTTGAAGGAGCGCAGAGCAGGCAAGTCATTGAAGAAGTTTTCATGTTGGTTCAAATAGTCCAGCCTGGAATTCTGATAGAACATGTTCCATTAGTTTAACCTAATTATACTTGCTGCCTGCCATTTGAGATTGCATTTGAAATTCATTTATAGTTTATGTGTATCAGTAGCCTACCCCTTTTTATTGATGAGTAATATTCCATTGTATGGATGTTTCACAGATTGTTAATCCATTTACCAGCAGAGGGACATTTGGATTGGTTCCAGTTTTTGATGATGATGAATAACGCTACTATAAACCTTTGTGCACAGGATTTTTGTGAACATACATTTTTATTTCACTTATGTAAATACCTAGGAATAGGATTGCTGGGTCATATGGTAAATTTATGTTTAATTTTATGAGAAACTGCCAAACTATTTTCCAAAGTGACTGTAAAATTTTGCATTTCCAGCAGCAATATAGGAGAGTTTCAGCTGTTTCACATCCTTGTCAGCACTTGATGTTGTCAGGTTTCTTTTTTCTTTTTGTTGTTGTTGCTGCTGCTGTTTTTTAGTTATTCTGATAGACATGCATCTCATCATGGTTTTAATGCAATTCCCAATGACTAACGTTCAATATCTTTTCATGTGATTATATCTTCTCTGGTGAAATGTCTTTCAAATATTTCACTTATTTTAAAAACTGAGGAATGTTTTTTGATGATATTCTTATAATTTAGAGATTAATTCATTTTAAGTTGATCCTCCTTTGAAATTTACATATCCCAGAAAGTCAATACATTTATCTTCTGTAGATCACTGACATCACGGTATAAATTCATTTTATCCATTTACTCAAAAGACATATAAGCACTTACTATTGACAAGTCTTTGTCCTAAGGATTATGAGTATAAAAATAAGCAAACATAGTCTTCTTTCAAAGAGATTTTGCTGGGTACTATGATCAGATAAACAGGAGATGGCTTATCAGAATAACCACACATGTAACTATAGCAAAGTCAGAATATGATAAATGCTTTCTGAGATTATATAAGCAAATGGTTACATAAATTCCAGAGTGGAAGGAATGATATCTGGTTGGGCATTTCACCTTGATCAATGGATACTATTTTGAAAAATAGAGATATGAAGATAGAAAAAAATTCCAGGTAAAGACACAACATAAGAAAAGATGAGGAACCTATAGCTATAATCATACTTAGTGGTGAAAGACTAAATGTTTCCCCTAAAGATCAGGAAAAAGGCAAGAATGTCTGCTCTGGCCACTTTTATTCAGCATTACACTGTGGTGGACCATAGAAATTAGGCAAGAAAAAGAAATAAAAGCTATGCATAGTGGAAAGGAAGATGTAAAACTATCTCTATTTGCATATGACATGGTCTTGAGCATAAAAAAATCCTAAGAAGTCCTATACAGGGAGAACTATGAAACACTAAAAAAAGAAATTGTAGAAGATGTAAACACATGGAAAAACCTACCTTGTTCATGTATTGGCAGAAACAATACCGTTAAAATGTCCATACTACCTAAAGTGAGCTACAGAATTAATGCAATCCCTATCTAAATAATATAAATTTTCATTTGATTTGGCCACTTTTTTCCCATCTAGTAGCTTGTCTGGTATCTTTTTTTTTTTTTTTTTTACAGAAACTGCTATTAAATAAGGTCTTTGATACTGTGCTTTACAATTGATTTATTTAACCTCAGTTCAGGACTCTAGATTTACCCCCATTAAATCTCATCTTGTCACTTTTGGATGATCTTTTGAACCTACTGAAATCCTGTCAAATCAAATATTTGAGCTCTTTTTTTGAGATTAATTTAATTCACCAATACCGTGTGATGAAGTGGCCTTCTGTATTTTCACCAAAGTCATGGATAAGCCTATGTAAGTCATTTTTGAGAACAGAGACCTGCTTAGAGGTTAAGCTGGATCACTTGAACAGAATTCTCTAGATATAGAATTACTATAGTCAATCTACTTGTCCATGTACCCAGAGTGTATCTTGTTCAGAGCTTTATTCCACAAAACTTGAAAGCTGGTTAAAATTAGTTCATTTGGAAGCACACTTTCTTCACCTGAACATAAAGCCAAGTTTCTTTTACGCAATCAGTTTTATGATCTAGCCCAGAAAAGTCTACATCTTGATCTTTTTCCAGAAGTCATGAGGCAAACTTAGTGATGAATATGAAACTATTCATAACATCCTCTGTATTATCTCATTCTCATGTTGCTATGAAAAAAGGAAATCAGGATAATGTGACAATATTTCTAGAGAATCCATGCTTGCATCAATTTCTCATTATTTCTTAATTCACTCACTCAAAAAATATATAATGAATTTCATGTAGGAGCCAGACATTGTTCTAGATTTAGACCTACTGAAGACCTACTGTTCTAGATTTGGAATCTGAAGGTGAATAATATATGGTATCTGGTCTTTACATATAAGTTAGAGTTCAAAAGATAAAAGTTGCTATAGAAGTGTGAATCAAGGCTTGGAAACACAAAATTGAATTCTGATTGGAGTTCTTGATGAAGGCTTCAAACTGGTGTCAGCTTTTGAGTTGGTTCTGAAGGAGTGAGTAGAAACAGGTCCAGTGAAGAAGAAAGGGAAAGACTGAAAGAATCAAGATGACACTTGTAGAAAGGTACGGTACTGTGAAAGAGTGTGAGCTGTTAAGAAATGAGGCATTTAATGGAACACGGGAGGAGTACATTGTGTGAGGAGACCAGTGGTTGATGATGTGGATAGAGAGGGAGTGAGGGACCAAATTATGGATCTCCTTAAAAACATTCATAATGTTTCTATTCTGTCTTGTATACAGCAAGGGAAGTTTAGAGTCTTTTAGTGATAAGGCAACATGATCCGTTTATCATAGAATTCTAGAGTCTGATTTTAACATAGCATAACCTGTGTGTAATTGCCAATTTCCACGTTTCTCCAAGTAGCCGAAATATGTAAATATAAACTCTAATATTCTAAAGTAATGTCTCCTACTCCAGAGGACAGATATCTCTCTTTATAGATGTTTATGTGTGTGTATGTAGTATATCATTATACACACACACACATACACACGAACACACAATGTATTGAATATCGTTGTATATATGCAATGTACATTTCTGGATAATAGTAGTTTTAGATAAATTTATTAATTATATGAAGGGTTTGTTGTGTTATATTAGATTTGCTTATGAGTCATTATTGAAATGCCCAAATAATAAAGGGACCTAGGCATCCATGACTTGTGAGAAGTGTCAAGAATTGGATATGTAGAAGGAAATCATTTTCATTGATACCTTAGGAATGAGTGAACACTTCCATGGAGAATATTAGTGATAAAAACGAGATAAGGTCAGATCCCTGGACAACTTCAGTTTAGTCAGTGGACTTAAAAACTTGAAAAAATAAAATTGAAAGCAATTATTCAGAAAGTTAATGTAACTATTTTGGAGGAGAAAAATGTAAATGTAAGCAATCAAATACTGTGAGAAAAATCAAGAAAATGATTTAGATTTGGAAATTGGAGAAAACCAGATGAATAGTGAAATGCAAAGAAATTTGCAGTTTCAGATGCATTGCAGATAAGCTATAAAATTAGATTAAGTTCACAATTATTCTTATTCTTTTCTGGATGCTATAACAATATACTTTTGATTATGTCACATATATACAACAGAAACTTATTGCACACAGTTCTCGAGGCTGGAAGGTCTACAATCAAGGTGCCGTCAGGTTCTGTTTTGGGTGAAGGCTGGTTCTTCACAGATGGTGCCTTCTGTGTGTGCTCACATGGCAAAAGGGGCAAACATGCTCTCTTCGGCTTCTTTTATAAGAGCACTAATTCTTTCATGAGGGAAGAGGCCTTATGTCATAACCACATCCCAAAAGACCCCACCTCTTAGTAATATCACATTGTGGACTAAATTTCAATATATGAATTTTGGTGGGATGCCAACATACAGACCACAGCACTGTTGAAATAACAAAAATATATATAAAACCTAATTAGAAATTAAATGGCCACCGGAAACAAAAGCAGATGAATCCATGTCAACCTAGAGTTCCTGAGGTGCAAGGAATTGATGGTGACCTTCTGCATGTTATAGTCTTGATGGATCTGGGAGATTTGATTACTTAAGTATCAATGCTTTTAATATTTGGGACTTTTGTCAGGCAGAGATTGGTGAGGAAAACAAGCAAAACTAACTTATTATGAAGAATTAAGTGGCTATAAGATCACCTGAAAGGCGATAAAATGAGAGACAGAAGAGAACCCCCACTCCTCCACCTTCAGTGTTGCAAAATAGCTCAATTGAGGTCCAGAGATTAAGTCTGTAACTGCTAACTTTAGGTCCAGAAACTTTGTTTGCTGCCAAGCTACTCCTGTGCTGATATCACAGCTACCCCACACCAGAAACAGGGTGAATGGATTGTGGAATGGGGAGGGGAGTCCAGCTGCTACCTTCACTAGCATCTGCAGGGCCTCTTGTCCACATGCATCTCCTGAGAAAAATAGGAACAGCATTCATATCCCTGTAGCATTCTAAGCTATACACATGTGCCTCTCATCCTAAGTTGCCTACATGAGCCATAGCAGCAATTGAGTCTGGGTAATGAAGATTCTAAGCTGCCATTTCTATGATACAGAGCAGTAGTTTAAATGATAGAATCTGATGCTGAGTGTTAATAGAAAGTACCTATGATAATGTTTTAAACACCATTCTGAAAGAATATTCATGTAGGTACTTCTTTTTAAAAGAGGGTTTACAAATATCAATCTCTTCAGATTCCTTGATCTAAGTTTAGCAACACAGCAGCTTCATCTGTGGAGAAAGAGATGAGTCAGTGTCTCTAAACCATACCTTAGTCACCTGCTTCTCAGCATTTTGGGAGATCAAATTTCCATAAGTAAAGATGTTGGGGCAGAAATTAGGAACAATCTATTTAAACACCAAGGCAGGAAACGAAGAAGAGAGAAGGAAAGGGAGAGGGAGAGAGAGAGGGAGAGGGAGAGGGAGAAGGAGAAGGAAGGAGAAGGAAGGAAAAGGAGAAGGAGAAGGAAGGAAAAGGAGAAGGAGAAGGAGAGGAAGAAGAAGAAGAAGGAGGAGGAGGAGGAGGAGGAGGAGGAGGAGGAGGAGGAGGAGGAGGAGGAGGAGAATAATTTGTTGTTTTATGAGAGTGTAGGACTGAAGAAAGTTTGTCATTTGGAGGATCTTTATAATTCATAATAATAAGATGGAGAAGAAAGATTAAAATTCCAAGAAAGAAGAAAAAAATGAGAAGAGCTCTCTAATTAAGCAGAATTCTAGAAAAGAATAAAAGTAAAAACAAAATTCCATTCAGAGGTGGAGGGTTTAGCTTTGGAAAATACGAGGATAGGCTTTCATTATGGGTTAATCAAGCAGTGATAGTTCTTCAAGATGTTGATTTAATTGTAGCATTATTCACAATAACTCAGATAAGCAAGATACGATAATACTTACGTGCAGGTGTATTATGTGTGTGTGTGTGTGTGTGTGTGTGCTGTGTAAAATAAGCCAGATGTGGAAAGACAAATACAGAGTGATGTCACTGGTAAGTGTAATTACAAAACAGTCAAATTCATCAAATTCATAGAAGCAGAGAGTAGAATGGTGGTTTCCAGGAGATGCAGAAGGAGAAATGGGGATATGCTGATCAAAGGATACAAAGTTTTAGTTATGCAAGATGAATAAGTTCAGAGAATCTAATATAAAACAATGTGTCTATAGTTAACAGTACTTATTTTATATATGAGATTTTCTAAGAAGGTAGATCTTAAGTCTTCTCATCACATACACACACACCATATATGCACACACACAATGGTAACTATGTAATATAATGGATATGTTAACTAGCTTGATCTGATTATTTCATAGTGCATACATATCAAAACATCAAGTTTCATACCTTAAATATATAAAACTTTTTGTTTTTCAATTATACCTCAATAAAGCAGGAAAAATGAGGTGATAGGGTACAATTTGTGTGAACTTGCTTTATATTTCCTCTTTTCACTTTTGATGTTGATTTCTGTTTATTTGCTGAGAATTGAGAATGCAGTTGAGAAAAAGCTAAAACACACCCACATCCACATATACATGCACACACACATGCACAACTAATCTTTGTCACTGTTGTCTTCAACATTTTATAATCTCAGCTTATTCTGAAGCCTAGGAAGTACTGCTTTCTAACTGTTTGTAAATACATGTTTTCCTTCATTTTGAAAATGTTATTAAAATACATGCTCATCAAGATCTCCTTTACAGCCACATCGTATAATATTCATTAGCTCCCTTCCTTTTCTTCCACATTAATACCTTTGGGACTAGCCTTCCAAGATTTTTCTTTATATACTGAGTCTTCATTTGAGAAGCTTTTTTTTGTTAGACAGGAAGATGATATTTCATGTACTCTTTACTCTTTCAAATCTGTTAGCCATAATCTCTCTAAATATATATTTGATTATTGCCCTTTTCCTTTTTTGTAAGGATTCATGCTCTTTCATTTTACTTATTTAATTGTATGTCTTTATTTTATCAAAATAACATCAGAGGAGCAACTCCTCCCATTGCTCTTCTACCTGTTAAGTGGTAAAATTATCACCAAAATAGACATTTTAATAAGTTTCACATTTATACTTTGATCAAACTATGACTTTAGGCATATGTACACATATAAAAATGTTTACCAACCTTATCTGTACGTGGACAACTATTTTTAAGGATAGCATAAGTAAATGTAGTATTTGTGAATGCCTAGTGATTTATATACATGAACTTATTTTCATAAAAATTTTAATGTTGGCATTATCTTTGCTATTTTACTTATGAGGAAAATGATACCAAATTAATTTAATTTGCCCAGGTTCTATATAGTAACACGAGAGATTGTTCCTACCTGACTCCTAAATCATAGCACCAACTCTTTGCTATTTGTACACAGCATAAAATTTCTAAGCTGAACTTACATATTGTATCCATTGCCTACCATTTGACTAAAACATTGATATATGTCAATAGATAAAAAAGGACATAATGCAAGGAGAATAGTTATCAGGGAGACTTAACAAAAATTGCAATAACTGACATTTACTAAGTGCTTAATGTATTGCAGTTTCTGTTAAGTGCCCTACATTACTTGATACTCCCAATAAACCCTAGCAGTAAGTACCATTCTAACCTCCATTTTAGAGAGAAAAACACTGATATGTGAAAGATTAAGGTAGTGGTCCCCAACCTTTTTGGCACCAGAGACTAGTTTCATAGAAGACAATTTTTCCACAGACCAGGGGGTGGGGAGGGATGGTTTTGGGATGATTCAAGCACATTACGTTTATTGTGCAGTCAAATCTCTCTGCCAATGATAATCTGTATTTGTAACCACTTCCCAGCACTAACATCACCACTTCAGCTCCACTGCAGATCATAAGGCAGTAGATTCTCATAAGGAGTGTACAACTTAGATCCCTCACATGCACAGTGTTTGGTAGGGTTCATGCTTCTCTGAGAATCTGACAGGAGGCAGAGCTTATGTGGCGATACGAGCGATGGGGAGCAGCTGTAAATACAGATGAAGGTTAGTTTGCTGGCCTACCACTCACCTCCTGCTATGCAGCCCAGTTGCTAACAAGTCATGGACCAGTACCCGTCTGTAGCCCAGGGATTGGGGACCACAGGATTAAGGAACTTGTCCATGGTTGTGCATGGTTGCAGTTGACAAAAGTGGCAAGGCCATTCCTTGGATCCATAGATTCTGATGACATATCCAGTCTCTTAATCTAACACTGTAACAGCCCTAGCAGAGGTGAAAAAAAAGAGTAATTAAATAAATATATATTTATTTTCACACACAGTCATTTTCATTCAGTGTTGGGTAGAATTCATTAACTATTGAGGAGACAAATGCTAGAAAATTATTCAGAAAAATATGCTAACAATGAGGGGAGAACTGTGCGTGGGGTCAAGCAGCGATAAGCCCCAGCTGAAATACTGGGCTGGGTTTGATAATCTTTCACAATATGTTTTTCTTTTTGCACATACCTAGTGAGTTAGATAATCCAGGATCCTAAGCATAAAACTGAAAACACTGAGATTAATGTTATAAGAAGAATAAAGCTCCTGAATTGTCTTCTCAGGGAAGTGAGGTGATTAGAGTGGTTCTTTAGACAGATTGATTTTTCATTTGCATGTCATATGGATTGAAGTTTTTGTGGGACACCCGATAGAAAAGGAAGCCAAGAGCCACTAATAGCATTGCTATTAGAGGCTAGAGTTTAGGAATTAACTGAGGACATGGGAAGGAAGAAATAGATACAAGAGTCATAATGTAAGAATTATTAAAATAATGTCTCGACTAATTGGGATGTATATAATAGATAGGAATCAAGGATGAAGGCAATTAGAAAATAATTGAGAGAGTGAAGAATTAGAGATATGGACTCTAGGCATATCAGAGACTATTCCCTCAGATGTGTTATGTATCCTGTATTCTGTATATTATTTTCAATTACTGAAATATCTCTTTCATAAAATATTTTCTGAAGACACAATATTCCAGCCACTGTGCTCAAAGTTACATGTATATATGTATAAATGCATGTGTGCATGTGTGTCTGTATATTTGTTCCTTTATTAAAAGAAACTTGTAATTTAGTAGTCATTTGTTGGCTGGACACAAAAAAATAGAATGTTATAAAAAGTTTAGAAAGATACTAGAGCTGCAAGTCATAAGCATCCTTTTGCCTTTAATAAAATCACAGAAAGCAGAGGCCAAAAAATAATATAAATAAAAAAAACTAGAGTCATTGAAAATAGACTATATGGCTAGAAAAGGGCAGTCATTGGCCCATGTTTTGATGATTGAACATTTGTGCTAAGAAGAAAAAGGATCTTGTTTCTCTGTAGGTGACTACATCAGGTGCACAGGTCAGTGAATGGTGCACACCTCCACAGTCAGAGTAAGAACAAATAAGCATATACATGCCATGTATTCAAAGGTGGGATCCCAAGAAAATAATATCTCTCCTCATTCCTAAGGATATACTACCTTCACTTTTGATGTGTGTCCCCAAACTGAAGACTATAATCGCTGTGATGTCCAGCTTAGACCTAATGGACATTAAAAAGTCACTCAGCATGGATTGAAGAATTGGTGATCTAAATAAGGGCATCCATGCGTAATTGTTTTCTTCCTCTATTTTGGATCAAACCTACAGATGAAATTTTTGGATCAAACTTACAGATGAAGAGGACTGCAGATGAATTTGGAGATTGAAGACACATGAAAAGTATTAGACTGTTTCCATATGACAGTTTAAACGTATTATTTAAATAACTGAAAATTATATTTCCAGACAATACTTTAATAGTGCTATGACTTTTGGCTGCATCAGTATTTTCTACACATGTGTTTGTGAACCCTAAAGTCGTAACATAGCATACTTCATAGACTCTCTAATTTACAGTTACTAATTATAGCTGAAATATACACTGTGGCGTTTCTTTACAATATTCACATACAAAAGGACATAAAGCTATCCTGCTGGTTCTTGTCCAGTACCATTTATAGGGCATAATTTTTTGTGATCTACAGTACTCTTTTTTAGCTCCAGCAAATAAAGCACATTTGACTTTTGACTGACATTTGAGATTTCTATCTGAATGCTCAATCAAGAACAGAAATTTACATTTACTTCATTTTCATCAAATATGTATAGAGAGATATATAATATATTCTTTCTCTGAAAATAGTTATATTTTTTTCTTTTCCAAAGTTTATTCCAAATGTGACATATGGGAAAGAGAAAGTGAGATTGATAGAGTGAGAAATTCCTTTGATGTTTAATGTGCCTCTAAACTTGATGTTTCTGGAGTACGGTTTTCATTTATTTCCTCATTAAGATTTTTTTCTCTCTTATTTTCTAACTCTGCTTGTTCTGCCTTTGAGATAATTCTTTCTAAAAAGTTTACATATTAGAAACTAAAAGTTCTGCCTAGGATATTGAACTTGAAATAATGTAAATAATTGGTTGATATAATAACAAGTACAAAAAATATTTTATAGCTGTTTTTAAAATAATTTAATAAGATCAATATCTCAACTAAAGTTTTACTTAAGTTATATAATATATAAATGAAATTAGACTAGAAATTTTAAGTTTTAATTATTTCAGAATACTAACATTTTCTCGGTACTTAGCACTTAGCCAAAAGTAAGTAACATAATTTTGTTAAACAAAAAGAAAATAAATTTTACATTTTCACAAGACATTATTATTTATCATAATGATTGAATAATAGATTTATTTATTCTTGTGTTTTAAATATTACCCTTTATCTCTCTCTATCTCTACTCTCTATCTTCCTCCCCCATCTCTTTCACACACATACAAACATAAACACACACTATTTTCCTTAACATCAAATACAATATTTATATTGTTCAGAAAATGTAGAACTAATATATCCCCTCAATAAATGAAATGTGACATTGAATGTTTTACTTTTTTATTTGCTGTGGTAATAAAAATTGACTTGTGTGTACTCTCTTATAATTTGAAGATACTATTCAGGTGTTTATGCAAGCTCTGAAACTCGAATCTATTAAATGATATAAGCAGCCATTTTCCTTCATTACTAATTCTCATAAAATCATAAGTCTTAATCATGATTACCACATTACCAGTTATGTTTCCTTTGTGTTTGTTTCTTCACAGATGTGCCATCCAGTCCCTATGGAGTGAAGATTATAGAGCTGTCACAGACCACAGCCAAGGTTTCTTTCAACAAACCGGACTCCCACGGAGGTGTGCCTATTCATCACTATCAGGTGGATGTCAAAGAAGTGGCGTCAGAGATCTGGAAAATAGTACGCTCCCATGGAGTTCAAAGTGAGTCAATAATTTCAAAATGTATTGATCGATTCCAGCTTATCTTCAATATACCTGTGTGATTAGCTTTTTATTTTCCTTCAGCATTTTTTTCTTTCGATAAAGCAAGGCTGGGAAGACATTTTCACTGCCCATTTTCACTGCCCTATTCTTCTTGAGAATAGCCTCAATATGGAGTGGAAAGGTTTCCATCTTTAGATAGAAATGCTTAATAGAATCAGCAAAGTTCTGTTCTGGGGGAAGAAGTTACCGTTTAAAATTTTGTTGGTGAAACGAGGACTCCTGATGTGTTAGATAAGATGGTTGGGTATTCTAAAATGAGTGCTTGTGTTTAATTATCAATATTTCTTCCGTAAGTAGGTGAGAAAGTCATACTATAAAATGCCATTGTCTTATATCTGTATTCATAAAGCCATCTCAGAAAATTCTATAGAATTGTATATATTTTATGCTTTCTTTTATATTTATATTTACTTTTATATTTCTATAAAGAAAGCAAAATGATTCACAGAATTTCTTTTCAATTATGTAAAATTTCATCATGTTATGAAAATGTGGTTTGTTTCCTCATTATGAGTAGAGAAAAGTAAAGTAGGAAATAATAAGAAATTATCAGTATTGGACTCTGTTGGTTAAGACATAGAACTACTTTGAGTGGTCCAAAGAACAGTAGAAAATAGTGAGGAAATTAATGCATCATAGTGTACATCCTATGAGGATCCTTCCTTGACCCTAACATACGCAGCATAGGAGTTCAGTAAAAGGCAAAGCCCTCCTGAGAAGAAAAGAGAGAACCAATCGCAGTGAACTTGAAGAGAGAGCAAATTAAATCACTCTAGTCTCATCTTGGTTGACACCAGCTTTTTCAGTTTTCACTGAGAATAACTACAGGTTTTTGGTAGAGAAATGTCAGAAATATTAATCAATGAGTCATCAATTATTTACCCTATGCTTCAAACAATGTCCTCAAACAGGTGATCTTTTATTATTTCTTTTAATGATCAACTATTTGAATAATGTTCTTAGTGCACATGCTATGTGATTCAGGAGAGATTTATAAAAACAATGCTCAGAAAAGAATAGGGAAAAAAATAACTTGGATGGCAGAAATAATATTTTTTAAAAAATTTTGGTTTTGTTAAGAGAAAGAAAATAAGAGAGGGCGGTAGGTAAGATACAGAAAGGCAAAAGGAATTATTTCTCACACTGCAGAAAACTCAGTGTGGTTGATCGAAGACAACCATCCCACTCCTGTCACACTGGGGAGAATGTTAATAGACCCGTCCAGATTTCTTACAAAGTTGCAGCACCATGGAGAATTTATACTGGCCTTGATCAGGCCAAGTTGATCAAGTATAAAACCTGACATTGGAGCACATATATCCATCTGTCCAAAGCAGATTTCAGTGCTTGTAAGACTGATAAATAATAACAAAACACATTTGTTAATTTACAGTGAGAAATGGTTGTCCAAAAATTAGAACGTTCAGAGTCTATATGATAAGTACCTTCTTTACCCCTTTACTATATTATGGAAGAAATAAAGTATGAGTCAGAAACTTGTCTGGTGAATCCAGAATATGAGCAAGGGAGGCTTCATAAATAAGATGTTTAATGGCTTCACACTCGGGCAGCTTTAAGGCTTGCCAACAAGACGAAAATTACTCAAAGTCCTGTGACTGGAGCTTGCTCTCTTTTATTTGAGGAAAAAAGACGGCATCAATACTTTTTTTTTTTTTTCCTGTTTCCATGGCTGACTCTTCTTTCATAGATCTGTTAATGAGTACTTTAAATTGGGTTACAGTTATGTTATCAAACCATTGCATGATTTCAGCTCAGTGAAATACAAACATGAGTTTTGGGTTTTTTTTTTTTTTAAATCTAATTACTTCTTTAAGATATTCTTTTTGAATCTCCCTTTCTGTTATGTAATAATGTCTTTGGAAGACATGATAGATTTATGACCATCTTCAAGTATATAAAAAGTCTAGTTGCATTTTGCACAGTTTAAAACTTATAATAATGTCTAATTTTGTACTCACATTTTCTCTGACCCCCACGACAACTAGACCATATCCTGGGGAGATTAGAGGTGGCATGAACTACATCCTCTCTTGGGAAGGGAAAAGGAGGCAAATACCTTTTAATTTTGTAGTGCTGTAAGTCTCTTTGGGGTGTCCTTGCCATCTGCTCTCTGTGGTACAAGCACCTGAATACCGGACTTCGGGGTGCACATTTGGGGTGCAAACACATTAGAAGACTTTTTAGAGACAGAGTTTCCTCAGATGGGATGCTACTTCATCTCACCTCCTTAGACACCTCCTCACCCTTGTCTTCAACAGGTTTCATTTTAGGTATGACTGCAGCCCACTAACTTTATGCAATATGCACTTGACCCAGAGAAAAGTTCCACATCTTTACTAAGCTCAAATGTAAGAACATAGATTGCTTCAGAGTTGTTCTCTTTCTCCACTTTTCTTTTTCCCCACTTCAAAGACGCATAGAAGATAACAGAGTCTTCTGTAAAAGCAGAAGTCCAAATGGGGATGGAAATGCCAGACCCTCCCTCTCATCTGTTATGCAGAAACATCCAATGAATTTTATTCAACTTTTTGAATTATCCTCACTTACCAGGAAGAGAAGAGACATCACAGCACACTCTCCTGGGTGAATGACTTATGAGTCCAATGATTAAGATTTTTTTCTCCGTCTAGTCTTCTGGTTAAATGGTTGGGAAAAGGCAGTATGGATGGGGTTGGAGCCTCATGGCTGGGGTTGTAGACCCAGTTAGACCTCTTATTATTCAGCTCTGCAGGAATGCCTATTCTCCTCTCAATCGTTTAGTATTTGATGTCTCTTTCTTCTCTTTATGAATTGTTCCGGTTGAAAATTCCAGCACTGCAGAAACATGCCCACTCAATTTTCCATACAGGTTTCTATGGCTGAGCTGGTGCTATTCTTTCTGTTTGAGATTGCGCACCTTTGTAATGTAATTTATTTAAAGCTTTAATATATCAAATGACAACATGATCTCATTTTATATATAAAAACATGTTTTTAAGGATTCCTTAGCATAGCCCTCATATTTGAATGACAGGCATAAATGTAAATATATGACTAAAAGGAGAACATAAATAACAATGGTTAGTCCTGGAGAGAAACTGGGTAACTCCACTGGGGCCACTTCTAGCATTCTAAGATATGTGTTTCTAACATTTACTATTCTTTCCCATTTTTGTAAAAATATAGTGAAGATTTCCATAAGAATAACAAATTATTTATGCTTATAGAAATGTGAAATGTGCTGTAAATAATCACAGCGATGTTTACTGTAAAGTGACATCAATGATTTGATAATTAGAACATACAACATAGTTTGATTTAACCTTTCTACCTTAATCACACAATTTTCATTGAGCCCTGTGGTTTTATTGAGTCACTATGTTGTTTTATGTAACCCTTCAACCTTACTGATGTTTATCCCATCAGACAGGTTCAGGTCCATTTAGCACAGTCCAGAATTATACTTTTACCCTGAACCACCTACAACACGCTTTTGCAATCACTCCTTGGAAGTGCTCTCACACTGAAATTCACTCTTCCTCCAGAATGAGTGACTGGCAAGTGACATTGCATTTCTTACATTATATTGTACTGTATATATTTTAACATGTAGTATATTTTACATTAAATTTCTTCCATTATAATTGTGTGATCTATCTTTTCTCTTAGTTTATAAGCCCTAGTATGTCTTGTTCATTGTTATTTCAAGTACCAAAAACTTTAGAGTGGAGAGAATGTTGAAGTTTGGTAGAGGTGGGATAAGGGAAAGGATTATTTTATAGTACCTCCAATTGGTTCTTTATAAGTAAATCAATCATACATCCCTTTTCTATAAATATATGTCTACAGAAGTGACATTTCTTTATATTTATTTTAAATTATTTTTGGTACATAATAGTTGTATATATTTATAGAGTATATGTGATGTTTTGATACAGGTGTATAGTGTATATTAATCAAATCAGGGTAATTGGGGTATACATCGCCTCAGGCATTTATTGTTTCTTTGTGTTAGAAACATTCCAGTTCCACTTGTTTAGTTATTTTAAAGTGTACCCTAACTTACTGTTGATCATAGTCACTTTCTTGTGCTATCAAATATTGTTCATTCCATCCAAAGCAACTTTTCTTTGCAGACTAATGTTCAAAGTATTTATTAGGGATCAACACCTTTGGAAAGAGTGGGGAAGAAACAGAATTGGGCAAATGGAGTAAACTATAATAATGCAGATTCCAGTAGAACATGCCAGGAGATATTTTTTGTTTTGTTTTGTTTTTGAATGTATACGATTCTGTACTGTATATGACATTATGGCGTTACATTGATCAAGAAAGCAAGAGATTTCATTGTAATTCTTCCACTGGGACTCGCCACAAATTCCACACAACATTTATTTCCTCCTCTAATGTATTGAAGAGTATCAGTCTCACCAGATCAATCATATGCCCCACATAGCAGGGCTGCTTGAACCACTGCTTGTACCTGTTTCAGGACCTTTTCTTCCTGCTGTCCCAGTTCAAACCTGGTGTGATAGCCTTTTGCACTACTTAGCAAATGGGCTACTCTTTCCTCTACAAATCGCAAAAGTCTTATGCACCGCATTCACTAGTGCATGCCCTATCTTATCACCTGCTTCATCTGGAACCCTAGTATCTTCTTCTGCTTCTGGTATCTACTGTATTTATTATCCCTTAGCAGACATAGTGATGAAGTTAGGCAGCTAGACATCATGTAAAAGGAAGCATGGCCTAGATTAGGCAGAAGGGAAGGTTTTCCAAACTGGAGGCCTTACAATGGCTCAGTCAATTCCAAAATGATAATTATTTCCACAGTGTATGCCCTGGGCTAAAATAGCCAGTCCTTTTTTATTCTAGCTTCCTCATTTACTCAGATGCAAACTTTTCTGCATCTAAGACAGCCCTTAACTGTATTCCTCCAGCTGGGCAGAAAAAGGGATCTGAGCTAAAATCTTCATATCTAGCACAATATCTTTTTTAGTACATATCTCTTGTAAATAAAATCTAAAAGGCTGATCTAATTTTATGACTCTTAAAACCCTTGTTGAACCCTTGTTGAAGTTTGAAATGTCAGATATAATAGATTCTACAATCCATGTGTCTATGCATAGTCATGAACATGTGTATATACAGACCTCAAATTTATCATTTTTATTTATTTAAGACTTTTAGTTTTTCTATTGAAAATGATTTGTCTATTAAAAAAACCATTAATATATTTATATATGTTACCCTTTTCCCCTCAAAATGTTTACATATATATTTCCAAGTATTGTAGTACATGATACAGGCAAAAAAAATAGCATATATTAAAAAGTGATCACATTCTCATTTAACATATGACAATTAACTATGTATTTTTTGAAGGAAATTAGTCTTTTTCTTTTTTAAAAAAGACAATTCCCATTTATTAGCTTAAAGTTCTTTAGAGCAGAAGTTCAGGCACAGTGTGGCTAGGTTTCTGCTCAGATCAGACAAGGCAAAAATCAAGGTGTTCACCAGAATTTGTTAATTTCTGGAGTCTCTGTGGGAAGAAGGTACTTCCAACCTTGTTTCCTTTTTGGTTAAATTCAGTTTTTTGCAGCTACAAAACTAAGATCCTCATTTCCTTGCTAGTGACTGCTATTACCTTCTATAGGTTACTCCTCCTAGAGCAGTTCACCCACAATCCTTGAGAGTGAAATTACTCTTAAAATTGACTCATCTCACACATATTCTATATTAGTAACCTTCAGAAATGATCATATTCTTCCCTGCTGAAGCAAAATTCCAGTAATCAGGCAATTAATGTACATTAAAGATGGCTAACATTTCCTAAATATTAATTCTATTTCAGTCACTATATTAAATGCTTAAAATAGATTCTAACAATAGAACTTGACCACAAACTGAAGAATTTGGTAATATCAATATCCTTTATTTTACAGAGGGAAAAGTTGAGTGTAATTCATATAAAGGAGAAAATTGAGTCTACAATGTTTAGTAACTTCTCCCTAGGCCATGTTGATAAATAACATTGAACTAAAAATCAAACCAGGCTAGAAGTCAGATTTCAAAGCCTGTAAAATCGACTATTATGCACTTTTCACCTGCTATTAAGAGTTGAAAAAATGAAATACAAGTCACTGCCCTATAGAGTCTATGACACCCTGTATGTATAGTGCAGTGTGTTTTGGATGACTAATGGGAAGTGGTTGTGCAGAAAATTTATAGGATGATTTGCCTGAGCCTGTGAAATATAAATTATAAAATCAAAATATCAATGTTCTATGGAAGTTTTTCATGAGAAAAGAAGAAAGTAGGAGGGGAAGGAGGGAAGGAGAGAAGGAAAAAAGAAATCAAATTTCATGTAACATGCTATAAAGCTTTAAAAATATACTATTAATAATATAAGATTTCAAATAGGTAACCTGGATAGTACAAAAAGTCTATAGTATGGCTCTCAAAATGCTTCACAAAGTTGGTAATTTGACAAGAGCAGAGTAGGAATTTTAAATATGTTTAATCACTCTATTCCATGTATGGGTGATTGATTAGACCTTAGAGTGACTGAAGAACCCTGACGATGTATGATAAATATTGTATATAAGTGTGTTATCAGATTATGTGATATGATAGTTGGTGTTTTTGAAAGCATCACAATTGAGAGAAAAATAATTATACTTTTGCTTCTCAATGTGCCTGAATACAAAGCATATTATTTAAAAATCAGAGGTATTTAGTAAAAGCCTTATTATAAAGCACCTAAAGAAGGTGGTCCAAGTACAATCAGCCCTCCATATCTGTGAGTTCCACATTCATGGGTACACCAACCTCAGACCAACAATATTTGGGAAAAAATAATAAAAAATAGCAATGAATCAATAAAAAAAATACAAATAAAAAACCCATATAGTATAACAACTGTTTGCATGGCATTTACATTGTGTTAGGTATAAATAATCCAGAGATGATTTAAAGTATTTGAAAGGATGTGCATACATTACATGCAAATACTACCCCATTTTATATAAGGATTTGAACACTCATGGATTTTGGTATTAGGAGGACTCCTCGAACCAACCTTCTGCAGATACCAAGGGACAACTATTTACAAGTTTCTGATGTAGCTTGCTTTAAGAGTGAAAGTTACATTATCTGAAGGAGAGGACAGGTAACAGGCATTAAGAGAAACTGAAAAGTTGTATGCAAATTTTTAGTTGTTTGTATGTGAATATTTTGGAAAGGAAGTCCATAGTTTTCATTCATTTCTCAAAAAATTTATCTTAAAATATTTTTTATTTTAACTTTGCTTTCAAATGATAGTTTAGTTGAGTATGCAGTTCAAATTTGATATTTACACTGCTTTGGCAGTCTAAAGAGAAAATTTTATTCTTTTTTGGGTTTTACTGTTATTGTTTTGAATTGTCATTTCTCTGTAGATATGTTGACTTTTTTTTCAATTGGGTGATTTTATTATATCTATTTAACCCAGTTGTCTCGACGTCGATTTCTCTTATTTACTCTGCTTGGGATTCAATGTAATAACTAAATATGAAGAAACATGTCTTTCATCAGTTTTGAAAAATGTTACATTATTAGCTTTTGAATATTGTTTCCTCCCCCATTCTTTCTCTACTTTTATTCTAAAATATAAGTTATATGCTAAATTTGTTATTTGAGAATTTAGTATATGATATCTTCTTATATACATTTTATATTTTGTTGTTTTCAATCTTTATTTTGAATTTGTGGTAATTTGTTCAGTTTTATCTTCCATAACAGTAATTATTTGTTCACTTTTGTTTAATCTGATGTTTAACCTCACCATTAAGTTTTTAATTTAATTCCCATATTTTGAATTTACATAAATGCTATTTAGTTTTTGTCCAAGGTAGCTTGAAATTTTTTTAAAAAATTGTTTTTTATTATTCTTTTGATTTTTAAGTATTTTAAGGCTACTTATTCTGTATTTGGATTTTGAATATTGCAGTTTTGAAGTTGTGAATTGTTCAAATTCAAATTCTTAGTATTTGGTTTATTTGTTGTATTGGTTGGTTGGTTTGTTTCAACAGAATTTTATTCAGAGTGGCTTATTTGCTAGTGTATTTTAACACTTTAGATTGTGATCTCATATATTGCCTGTCCTATTTACCAGAAATAATGCAGGGCCTGGGTTTTGGGTGCATTATTCCACAAAAGATATCCCTTTGCTTCTGGCAGCTGCCCTGGAGGATTACAAAGCTGGGAGCACCAAAGCAACCTAAATTAAATTTCTTGATTTGGAATTTGCTGTACAATGATAGCAAGTCTATAGTTATGAATTTTCAAATAAGTATTTTTTGATCTTCCTGACAAACCAGGATTTGGTTCAAAGCCAAGCCAGACAAATTTTTGTTGTCAGAAGTCAGCTCTGTGTGTGTGTATGTTTTCTAGAATATCTTTTTTGTTTCGTTCCAAGAACATTGAGGGTCCTGGCTTCACACAGGGATCATAGCTTCATCCCCCATTTTGATCTTTTTTATCTACTGAGGGCATTAAAACCTCACATTCTACATCAGGGAACCATGCAAAATCTCTGAGTATCTGAGTACAGCGATGTTTTCAGCAAGACTGCTATAATTGATTTTAAAAAAGTTACATGGCTGCCCCTCTAGCTTCAGATCCCTCCATCCACTTCATTTTTGTTGTTTAAGGGTTTCCCTTTCATTCTGTGATGTAATCAGTGCATTGACAAAGATTTTTGAAAATGGTATGCATTATTGTAGCTGTACTTAGAAGGCTTGGTTTTCTGGCTATGCAGGGCGAATACATTGCTGAAAAATCTGAATACATTTTAAAGCATATATGTGTATGTATGAATAATAACAAAATGCTGCCTTTGTTTTATAAATTTTAGGTTGTGTTAATAATCCATCTCAAAGTTTAAGAGATGTAAACACAATTAATACCTCCTTGCCTTTGAAGCATTTGTGAGAAAATAGATTGACGTTTATCTATGAAAATTCAGGTGCATATGGTCATGAACATTTCAGCTAATTTTTTTCACTCAGAGTGGCTTTATTTATTTATGCTAATTCATGTAAGTTTAGTACACGTTTAGTTACTTTTCCTTGTTAGTAAATATCTATAATCCATTTTATACTATTCATGTATCAACTTCTAAATGATGCTATCACCATGTAGAAATAAATATTAGCTCTTGCTTGATTGCAGTGCCATTTATTTAGCTAGAAAATTTTAGCATAAAATTTTTCCAGTTAGTAGATTCTGATCTTAAATAAATCATCAATTAATTTCCTATGAATGGCACCTGCTCGTTCTGCACCTGGGTCTAGGTTAGGTATAATCAAATTCTGACCTATTATTATATTCTTTTTCAAGGTTTAGTTGAATCCCTACTAATGATCCCAACCAATGATGGGACATGAAAGTAATGTTCAAACTGGTGAATTGGGAAAAACTTAGTTCTGAACAACTTGAACTATTCAAATAGAAAATATAAGTCATTCTGAGACTTAATTTTGAGTGAGAAACATGTATTACAGGTGTAGCAAAATTTTTTGTTGGAAGAGCTATATTATGTGTTCACTGCCATATCATTTAACATTTTGTGTGTTTCATGCACCTCATCAGGCACTTAATGAAGAGAAAATAATAATCTTGAAAAACAGCTACTTTATTCCAGTTTTCAAAATTAAAATGAAAAATTACTATTTTAAAATATTAAGTATTTTTTAACAAAGCATAAAACAATTCTCTCAAATAGGATAGTTTATTTCTTTTGAGTTTGGAAATGTTTAGTGTGTTATAATAACTCATAGAAGTCCTTTCAATCTTAACCAAAATTATTACACGTTTTACTTTATTCAGAGCTAAGGTTATAGTAGAATGTCTCTTTGTTCCTAAAAATAAAGGAAATAATTTTTATTTCAAGATAATAGCATTTTTAAATAGAATTTTCATTGGTAACTTACCGACTTTCAAGTTCTTACTATTTTCACTAATCAAGGATGTAATAACTGACTACAATTTGTAAACAATTGCATAGTGGGATTTTTCAGTTTTTCAATGCATAGTTCCACTAAACCTTTAATGTGCCTTTGTAGGTTGTACTTTCACTATAGCATTTAGTTTATAAATACTGTAATTAAGGTTATGTACATACTACATTATTGTATATAATTCCAAACATTATTCAGCTTTTAATTTTAGCAAAAGTTTTTATTTTAACAAAACCTGAAGGAAAAATCAATATGTATTTAGAAAATGTCATTTTCAGTTTTATGGAACAGCAGTTATTTCTTGTTTTCAATATAAATTTTTTCCATGAATGTTTTGAAGTATAGATTTTGATTTATAAAATACATCCCTGTGCCTGATGGGTCAGCAAATCAATTTTGAAAAGAAGCCTGAATTGGAATAGAATGAAGATTAATAGATCAAATAATGAAATCTTAGGTACAAGTATGCAAAGTATTAATATCAACAATAAATACAGCCAACATTCAAGGAAACAAATTGCTCCTATTTATATAAATGACACGTGGATATGTTTTTAAAATATCTGTGGTGCAGATTGTCAAAGAAAACTACTACATCCTAATAAACAGCTGGGAATGTATAAAATGTATCCATGCATTTGAGTATAGAACATGTGTATGTTCATCTACTTAGTCATTGGTTTAATTAGTGAAAAATAAGAAGTAACTAATGAAAGTTCTAAAATCTTATAAAACAAAGGATTTGACCCCAGGAACATGTGTATGTTCACCTACTTAGTCATTGGTTTAATTAGTGAAAAATAAGAAGTAACTAATGAAACATTTAAAATCTTATAAAACAGAGAATTTGACCCAAGGAACATGTGTAACTCCTGCTATCTTAGTTGTGAAACAGCAATGTTCTGCTTTAATCAGGGCTAAGTTTATAGTAGAATCTCTCTTAGCACATTAGGTTCAACATATTATTTCAGTTATGTGCAAATATAGTGGTTTATGCTTGTATGTTTCTAACAACATGACATTTAAAACACATCATCAGAATAACCTTCTTTTACGTAGAAATAATTTTAGTTCTATAGAAGAGTTCAAAGAATTCTCATAATATCCTTCACACAGCCTCCTCTAATATTAACATAGTATGGTACACTTATCAAAACTAATGAATCAACATGGGTACATTAATATTAACTAAACTACAGACTTTATTATAAAATGTCATTTTCAAACAGCTTTTCTATAATGTAATTTTCTCCCATTCGAAACAAAAAGCTTGATAGATTAATCACAATGCAAACAGAAGAAAAACTCATAATAATTTCTACTTGTTAAAGATTTCAGAATTTCTATTCAACTAGTGAAAACTGTGTATACTAACAAAGCTTAATAAAAAATTTTAAAGGTATTTTACTTTCCTGTTTGTTTAAAATCATTTTTAGATAGAAATATAAGTCAAAGTTAACAATCTAACTAATTTAAATGAATTAACAGTATGCCAAATAAAACTTTATGAAATTATTCATAACCTTTAGTCTTCTAAATCAAAGTTTTCAAATATCCTTCTTTCTCCCTCTCAGCATGTGTCACTCCAAATTTATAGGTTTTTTGTAAAAGTTCTGAAGGTGTTTCTGTTTCAGCAATAGTTAATATTTACATCACCTTCAGGAAAACTTAATATACTATTCATGAGAAATGTCCATTTCTATGTCTACATGATGAAAAATCTATGTCTGTTTCATGTCTACATGACTAAAAAAGGCAGTTATTATTTTATGAAGCATAGACTATAAAAAACAAAGCAATCGGTTTATTTTTTTTAGAGACAGGCTCTCCCTCTGTTGCCCAGGCCGGAGTGCAGTGACACAATCATAGCTTACTGTAGTCTCAAACATCCAGAGTCAAGCAATCCTCCCATCTCACGCTCCAGAGTAGCTGCTGCGAATACAGGCATGCACCACCATGCCTGGCTAATATTTTTCATTTTTTTTTTTTGGAGATGGGGCCTTGATATGTTGCCCAGGTTGGCCTCAAACTCCTAGCCTCAAGCAATCTTCCCACCTCAACCTCTCAAGTAGCTGTGATTACAGGCACAAGCCACTGTGCTTGGCTCAAAAATAAGCACTTTTTTAAAAAATTTATTTTAGCATATTACGGGGGTACAGATGTTTAGGTTATGTATGTTTCCCTTGCTCTCCTCCCCCTGAAGTCCGAGCTACAAGAGTGTCCATTCCCTGGGTTGTGAGCATCGCACTCCACTCATTGTTTATGCATATGCCCATCCCCTCCTCTTCTCTCCCTGCCTGACATCCAATAAATGTTATTCTTATATGTACACTTAAGTGTTGATCAGTTAATACCAATTTGATGGTGAGTACATGTGGTGCTTGTGTTTCCATTCTTGGGATACTTCACTTAGTAGAATGTGTTCCAGCTCTATCTTTAAATGTCATTCTAGGGAATCTTCGTTTGTCACCAGATCCCAAACTTCTTGTACAGGTTCTGGCACAGAGGGATTACTCAGTATTTATTCAATGGATGGATGGATACATGCATGCATAGCTAGATGATACACAAATTGATTTCCACATCTTCAAAAAAACGTAAGATAATTTTTAATACTACCCAACATAATATGTACTTAATATATGCTACCAGTGATTCATTATTCCAAAAATTTGGGATACATCAGTGAATAAAACAAAAATTTTCTTTGCCCCTATGAAACTTACATGCTAACAAATAGATTCAGATAATGAGAATATGCATTTTGAATAATTAAGTTACATATTATTTCATAAGTTTAAAAGAGCAATGGAGGAAAGAGAATAAAAAGAGGGATTTAAAGAACTGAGAAGGTTAGGAGACATCAGCAATCTTAAATAAATAGTCAGGGTAGGATTTAGTGGAAAAGTGACTTTTTTTTCTCTTTTGGTATTTCAAAATATTAAGGGGGTACATGAGTAGCTTTTGCAATACTTGAGTCAGGTCTGTAAGTATGGCCATCACCCAAATAGTGTTCGTTATATCTGTTAGGTAGGTTTTTGCTCCCCTCTTCTCCCCCCTTCTCCTCTGCTTGATTTTCAGTAACTTTTACTTCCCTTCATACACATGTGTGCCCTTGGTTAGTTCCAATTTATTAGACAGTACATGTGGTGATTGTTCTTTCTTGAGATACTTCACTTAAGATAATGGTCTCCAGTTCCATCCAAGTTGCTGCAAAAGGCATTAATTCATCCTGTTTTTTGGCTAAGTAATACTCCATGATATACATATACCACATTTGGTTAATCCACTCATGAAGTGATGGGCACTTGGGTTGATTCCACATCTTTGCAGTTGTGAATCATGCTGCAATAAATATTAGTGTGTAGGTGTCTTTTGCACAGATAAGGAAATAATCAACAGAGCAAATAGATGACCTACAGAATGGAAGAAAATATTTGCAAACTATGCATTCGAGAAAGAGCTAATATCCAGAATCTACAAAGAACTAAAACAAATCAGCAAGAACAAAACAATCAACTTCATTAAAAAGTGGGCAGAAGATAGTAACAGAGTTTTTCAAAAGAAAATAGACAAGCAGCCAAGAAACATGAAAAACGTTCAATGTCACTAGTCATCAGGGAAATGTAAATTAAAACCGCAATGAAATATCACCTTATCCCTGTCAGAATGGCCACTATTAAAAAGTCAAAAAACACTTTTTAATGGGGTGTATTTTTTCTTGCTGTTTTTCTGAGTTCAACATAGATTCTAGTTATCAGATCTTTATTGGAATGTACCAGGTGAATATTTTCTCCCATTCTGTAGGTTCTCTGTTTGCTCTTGTGATAGTTTCCTTGGCTGTGATTTTTTAATTTGGTAAGGTCCCATTAATTTATTTTTGTTGTTGCTGTGATTGCCTTTGGGGTCTTCTTTATAAATTCTTTTCCTAGGCCAATGTCCATAAGAGTTTTATGTAGAATTCAGGAAAATCAGTAAGAAAAAATAAAACAACCCCATTAAAAAGTGGGCAAAGGACATGAACAGAAACTTTTCAAAAGAAGACAGACGAATGGTCAACAAACACATGAAAAAATGCTCAACATCTCTAATCATCAGGAAAATGCAAATGAAAACCACAATGAGATGTCACTTAACTCCAGTGAGAATGGCTTTTATTAAAAAGTCCTAAAACAATAAATGTTGGCTTGAATGCAAAAAGATAAGAACACTCATACACTGCTGGTGGGACTGCAAACTAGTACAACCTCTGTGGAAGGTAATATGGAGATATCTCATAGATCTACAAGTAGAACTACCATTTGATCCAGCAATTCCATTACTGGGCATCTATCCAAAGGCACAAAAGACATTCTATATGAAAGACACCTGCACTCGAATGTTTATAGAAGCACAATTCATAATTGCAAAGATGTGGAAACAACCCAAGTGCCCATCAATATGTGCGTGGATTAATAAAACGTAGTATATGTATACCATAGAGTTCTACCCAACCACAAAAAACAATGATGATCTAACACTTTTTGTATTACCCTGGATAGAGAGCTGGAGCCTATTCTACTAAGTGAAGTTTCACAAGAAAGGAAAAACAAGCACCACATGTACTCATCATGAAATTGGTATTAACTGATCAACACTTATGTGCATATGGAGTAGTAACATTCATCGGGTGTCAGGCAGCTGGGAGGGGGGAGCAGGGGATGGATGTGTGGTGCACACGGTCTGGGGGATAGACAAGCTTGAAGCTCTTACTTGGATGGGGTAAAGCCAATATATGTAACCTAAACATTTGTACCCCCATAGTATGCTGAAACAAAAAAAGTCAAAAAACAATAGATGCTGGCATGGATGTGGAGAGATTGGAACACTCTTACACTCCTGGTAGGACTGCAAATCAGTACAACACCTGTGGAAAGTAATTTTGAGATATCTTAAAGAGCTAAAAATAGAAATATCATTAGATCCAGCAATCCCACTACTAGGCATCTACCCAAAAAAAAAAGACATTCTATAATAAAGATATCTGCACTTAAATGTTTATGGAAGCACAATTCATAATTGCAAAGATGTGGAAAAAACCCAAGTGTCCATCAATACATGAGTGGATTAATAAAATGTGGTATATGCATACTATGGAATACTACTCAACTACAAAACCAATGGTGAACTAGCACCTCTTATATTATCCTGGATAGACTTGAGCCCATCCTTTGAAGTGAAGTATCACAAGAATGGAAAAATAAGCACCACATGTATTCGCCATCAAATTGGTACTAACTGATCAACACTAAGGTGCTCACATGGCAGTAATATTCACTGGGTGCTGGTCAGGTAGGAGGGGATGATGGAGATGGGTAAACTCACAACTAATGGATGCAAAGTGCACTGTATGGGGGAAGGGCACACTTGTAGCCCTGGCTTAAGCGAGGCAAAGTAATTATATGTAACCAAAATGTTTGTACCCCTATAATATTCTGAAATTTTAAAAAAACGGAAATAAAAGGCATACGAATGAAAAAGGAAATAAAGGAAATAAATCTGTCCCAATTTGCAAATTATCTTCATAGAAAGTCCCAAGGAATCTACAACAAAACTCCTAGAACTAATCTAATAAGTTAGTTCATCAAGATTGCATGATATAAGATAAACATATAAAAATTTATTTCATTTCTATGTACTAGCAATGAGCACGTGGACACTGAAACTTAATATCATTTGCAATTGAAAAATAAAATGCTTAGGTTTAAATCTAACAAAACATGCCCAGGGCTTGTATGGTAAAAACTACAAAATGCTGATGAAAGAAATTACAGATCAAAATAAATGGAGAGACATGCTGTGTTCATGGATTGAAAACAACACAATAAATATGTCAATTCTCTTCGAATTGATATATACATTTAGTGCAATTCCTATCAAAACCCCCACAAGATATTTTGTAAGTATAGAAAAGTTCATTCTAAAATTTATATGGAAAGGCAAAGGAGCTAGAATAGATTAAAACCATTTTTCAAAAGAATAAAGTGGGAAGAATCAGTCTGCCTGATTTCAAGATTTTTTTTTTTGTTATTGTTGTTGAGACAGAGTCTCGCTTTGTTGCCCGGGCTAGAGTGAGTGCCGTGGCATCAGCCTAGCTCACAGCAACCTCAAACTCCTGGGCTCAAGCAATCCTTCTGCCTCAGCCTCCTGAGTAACTGGGACTACAGGCATGCACCACCATGCCCGGCTAATTTTGTCTATATATATATATATTTTTAGTTGTCCAGATAATTTCTTTCCATTTTTTGGTAGAGACGGGATCTCACTCTTGCTCAGGCTGGTCTCGAACTCCTGGCCTTGAGCGATCCACCCGTCTCGGCCTCCCAGAGTGCTAGGATTACAGGCGTGAGCCACCGCGCCCGGCCTTCAAGATGTTTTATATAGCTATACCAGTTAAGATTGTGTGGTGTAGGTGAAAGAATAAACACATAGATCAATAAAAGAGAATAAAAAAAAAATCCAGAAATAGGTCCACAAAAATATCTCCAACTGATTTTTGACAAAGGTACAAAAGCAACTCCATGAAAGAATTGTAGAGTTTTCACAAATGAAGCAACTGGACATCCGCAGGCAAAACAATGAACATCAACCTGAGTTTCACACTTGATACAAATATTAATTCAAAATTACAAATGTAAAACATAAAACTATACAACTTTTAGGAAAAGAGGATAAGAATCTTCAGGATCTAGGGCTAAGCAAAGAGTTCTTAGACTTGACAGCAAAAGCATGAGCGATAATAAAAAGAAAAATTGATAAACTCAATTTCATCAAAAGTAAAAGCTTTTGTTCTGAAAAATATCCTATTAAAAGGAAGAAAAGACAAGCTACAGGCTGGGAGAAAATATTTGCAAACTACATAGCTAATAAAGAACTAGTATATAGAATATGTAAATACCTGTCCAAACTCAATGGTTAAAAAAAAACCTAAACAATCTAATTAGAAACTGGGCAAAAGACAGGAAGAAACGTATCACTAAAGAGGATGTACAGATGGCAAATAAGTACATGAGAAGATGCTGAAGATCATTAGCCATTAGGCAAGTACAAACTAAAACCACAATGAGATATCATTACACACGTATGAGAATGACTGAAATTAAAAACAGTTACAACACCAAATGCTGGCAAGAATGCAGAGAAACTGGATCACTCACACATTGCTGATGGGAATTTAAAATGGCATAATGACTCTGGAAAAGAATCTGACAGTTGACAGTGTCTTGCAAAACTAAATATGCAACTACCATAGGACCCAGGCACTGCATCCCTAGGCATTCATTATGGAGTAATAAAAACCTATGTTCACACAAAAAACTGTACATAGACAATTATAGCAAATTGATTCGTAATAACCCAAAGCAGGAAACAACCCAGATGTCCTTCGATGGATAAATAGTTAGACAAACTGTGGAATATCTAGTCCATGAAATAAAGAGTAATGAATTAATGATATGCACAATATAGATGAATCTCCAAGGAATTATGCTGAGTGAAAAAGGCCTAAAGGTTACACACCATGGTTCCTCTTATATATTAATAACATCCTCAAGATGATAAAATTATAGAAATGACTAAGGAGAGAGTGAAGGGGTGTGGGGGTAAAAAAGCAGCAGGAGGGATACCTGTGGTTATGCACCTGTTGTGTACCTTGACTGCATTCATAGTAATACCACAGTTGTGATACTTAGTATAGTTTTCCGAGATGTTACCATTGACAGAAACTAGGTAAAGGGTACACAGGATCTCTCTCTACTATTTCTTACAACTGCACATTCATCTGCAATTATCTCAGAATTAAAAGTTGGGGGGGTAAATCTACAACTAAAGGACACGAGGAGCACTAAAGGGAGGGAAGGGCATGCTTTTAACCCGCACTTGGGTGAGGCAAAGACATAAAGTGTAACTGTAATGTTTGTACCCTCACAATACCCTGGAATAAAAAAAAAACAGATCAGATAATATCACAGTTAAAAATAAATAAATAAATAAATAAATAAATAAACAGAAAAAAAAGTTTGATTAAAAAATAACTTGCAAGAGAATTTTTCATATTTATCTACTTTCTTAATATATCGATGATATTTTAACCCTCTTTGATGACCCAATGTCTCCTTACATTGCTCTATTTTTTTTTTCTTTCCTACAGAACTTACCACTTCTAGCATGCTTTCATGTTTATTGTCTGCTCTCTGTCTTCCATCTGTCTTCCCCCACTAGAACAAAAGCACACCACGATAGGGTCTTAATCTGTATTGCTTAGTAATTCATCCCAAGTTACTAGAACAGTACTTGGCACATAATAGGTGCCCAATAAATAGTTGTTGAACAAAAAAAAAAATATATATATATATATATATATATATAGAGAGAGAGAGAGAGAGAGAGAGAGAGAGAGATTTATTTTAAAGTATTTGTTCATGCAATTGTGGAGACTGGCAAGTCCAAAATCTGCAGTGTGGGCCAGCAGGCTGGAGACCCAGGAAAAAGCCAGTGTGGCTCAAGTCGAAAACAGAATTCCCTTTTGCTCAGGGGAGGGTGGTCTTTTGTTCTATTTGGGGCTTCAACTGATTGGATGAGGCCTATTCACATGGTGGAGGGCAATCTACTCAAAATCTATCATTTTAAATGCTAATCTCATCCAAAGACACATTCAGAGAAACATCTAGAATAATGTTTGACCACAAATCTGGCCACCATGACCCAGCCACATTGACATATAAAATTAACCATCACAATCAGTTATTGTACTAGACTAAAATAGATCAAGGCCCGGGGTTATTTATCCCTTCACTTCATAGTCATAAACTATTGTGTTTTTTACTGTGAGCAATTTACATCTTGTTTGCCAGCAGGCTGGTAACAACTATGTTTGCAGCAGTGCTCATAGCAACCTCTGAATGTTCTGTAATTTGTTGCTTTTAATATTCATGAATTTGAGAATGAGTTAGACAAGTTTGTTACATCAACGCAAAGAGAAAAAATAAGCAGGTTCTGAGAGATACCTAAAAATGTTCACCTGTGAATAAAGTGTACAAGATTTGGTGCATAGACTTGACCTGGAGCTCAGAGGCTATTTTTCTTACATCTTGGGTTTCTTCTGTTATCCTAACAATTAAACTCCCTATACAAAAAGAAGCTAAAGCTAAAAATGCACTGGCAAATTCAAAGCTACTTATTTAGAGCCAGGCCATGGTTTCTGTTATGTCCTGGGTCCCAAAAAATCTTAGTTTTGATTTCCACAAAAGTGTACCTTGAGACAACACTTAGGCATGGGTAGTTTATCTGGGTGATGATCCCATAAATCCTAAATGAGGAAATGGGGAAACTGAGACAGGGAAGGGAGAAAATCCAATAAAGAGTATTAGAGATTAGATAAACACATTGAGCAATGGGAGCTCAATCCCACTGGAGACTCTCTGAAGAGCCATGTAAGAACACCCTTCAGCATTGTCCCATGGGGGCAGGGGACTTGGAGTAATTATCCGCTATCTTTGTCCTCATCAGTTCCCTTACTTTGAGGTTGTATCTGACTCCTGGAGAGCAAGTTCCAGAGATGTTGAGAACATTTGCAGGAAGAGAAGATGAGAGATATGCTACTTGAAGTGAAAAGTTGTCAACATGCTGAAAGTCTACTGGAACTGCCAGTTAACTTGCATGGGGCAAGAGAACAGGTGGGCAAAATGTCAACGGTGTCTGATACTCATGGTCTGCTGCTAGAAGTCGTTCAGAATGCCAAAGTAAAGAGACCAAGGCAAGAAATCGACAAAAACTTTGACGTTAAACTACACACTAGACCAAATAGTCCTAACTGACATTTACAGAACATTTCACCCAATGTCTACAGGATACACATTCCTTTCATCAGCACATGCAACATTCTCCAGAATAAATTATATACCTTGGGCCACAAAACAAGTCTCAACAAATTTAAAAATGACAAATCATATCCAGTATCTTTTCTGACCTCAATGAAATAAAACTAGAAATCAGTAAGAAGAGGAATCTTTGAAAATACACAAACACATGGAAATTAAAAAATATGCTCCTGAACAACCAATATGTCAATAAAAAAATCAAGAAGGAAATTTAAAAATTTCTTGAAACAAATGAAAACAGAAATACAACATACCAAAATCTATGAGATGGGATGCAGACAAAGCAGTACGAAGAGAGAAGTTTATAGCAATAAACTCTTATATCAAAAAAGTAAAAAGACTTCAAATAAACAACTTAGTGATGTACTTCAAGGAACTAGAAAAGCAAAAACAAACCAAACCCCAAATTAGTAGAAGGAAAGAAATAATCAAGATCTCAGCAAAAATAAATGAAATTGAGGCTGAAAAAAATAGAGAAGATCAATGAAACAAAAAGCTGTTTCGTCGAAAAGATAAAAAAAATTGACAAAAATTTAGCTAGACTAAGAAAAAAACAGATGACCCAAATAAATAAAATCAAAAAGAAAAAAGGAGACATAACAACTGAGACCACAGAAATATAAAGAATCATTAGAGACTATTATGAACATCTATATAGCAACAAATTTGAAAACCTAGACAAACTAGATAAATTCCAGGATATGTGCAATCTACCAAGAATGAGCTGTGAAGAAATAGAAAATCTAAACAAACCATTAACATATGGCAAGATCAAAGCCCTAATAAAAAGGCTTCCATCAAAGAAAAGCCCAGAACCTGATGACTTCACGGCTGAATTCTAACAAACTTTGTATTAAAGAAGAAGGCTATGAAGTCTTTTCAATTCTAAGGAAAGAGATTGTCATTAAATGTCTTCCCAATTTGTCCAATGGTTTGTCTTCTGAATTTGTAAAGTCCATCATCTTATATCAAAGTTTCTTATGAAAATAAAAAAGGTATGGAATAACTTGTGCTTAATTATGTTTTAGCAGAATTAATCAAGACCATTGGTAGTGATGTGGCTAAAAGAATTTAGGGCGATTCAGCTCTTTGGGTGCTTCCCAGAGAAGCAAATTTGTAAAATATATTTGAAAAACATCTCTAGCTTTAATACATATGGAGAAGGACTTGTGAATTGGGGAATAGTTTGACAAGAACATAATTAAGTTTAACAGAAGTGGAAATGTATCACACAAAGTGAAGTGAAAATCTGATTGGTGTGCTTTCCAAGGCACTGGATTCTCCAGTGAAGGAGAAGAAATGAACAGTAACCAAGTGTCTACTACGTGCAAACACGGTGCTAGGCATTTTATAACCACTCTCTTATCTGGTCCTCAGAACAGCCCTATTCAGGAAGAACTCTTACAGATGAGATAACCAAGGTCAAAGAAAGGATTCACCCCAGTTAACACAGTGAGACTCAGTGAGCATTTACATCCTGCTTGTTTCATCTCCAACTTCCATGCACTTTCCTTGGGTTTCTCACTCCTGTCTGGGCACCAGAATCATTTATACCAAGGTAAATTTCCCAGACCCTACCCCAGAAGTTCTATATCACAATCTCTGGGAATGGGTCCAGAAATTTCTATTGCATATGTTCCTCAGGTAATTCTGCTCAGTCATATTTGAAAACTTCTTTTTATGATACCTTTGTTCTTTTGATATTTTCCCTTGAAAACTTCTGTCCATGCACCTTTTTTCTCATGACACTTTTTTCCTCTTGAGTTGAAATTGAAAAAAAGACCACAGAAAGAGCTAATTTTAAATCAGTCAACTTTAGAGGAGCACCCAGACTCTGCAACAAGAAAGCAAGTTCTAGCAGGAGTTGGTAAACATCTTCTGTAAAGGGCCAGATAATAAATATTTTAGTTACCGTCACAATTATTCTACTTTGACATTTGTGAAAGCAGGCATATGTAAAAGAATGGGAGTAGCTGTGTTCCAATAAAACTTTATTTATAAAAACAGGCAATGGGCTGAATTTAGCCAATGGGCCATAGTTCGCTGACCCCTGCTTTAATGGCAGGTGATTTTGGAGGTATACCAGACAAATAGACATCCTCTGATGATAGAATCCCACCTCAAAAGAGATATTTTCCTTAGTCACGTTCATGGTCACAAGTTGGAGTTCACATTCATACATGTGAATAGACCATAACATAGATGATCTGAGTTTTCTGGTTAAATTAATATTTAATGTGAATCACACACAGTGAAATAAGTCATAGTATCAACCAGGGCAACCATTGATGGAATATATCAGCCATGGTGGAATCAAAGAATGTTCCCAGACTGTTGCTTGGAAGGCACCAGAACTTCATGGTAAAAGTCTACTTATTTCAAACCATAAAAAACTTCATGATTTGGAGAATTGAACAGGCAGGCAAAAGGCTTTGTTCTTGTCATCTCTGGGTAACCACGAGCAAACCCTTCATGCTTCTGTGCTTCACTTTTCTCTTTGGTAAAATTAAGGGGTTCGATCAGATTCATTCAGTCCTTTTCTTGATGACCCTAACACTGCTGGTGCTAAACAGGACCTTTAAGAAGACTTTGCTACATGACAGGACGCGACAAAGAGAAATCCACACAAAGAGTAATGTGGATCTAGATCATTGATTTTATAGGATACAATTTACTCTTCTTCAGCTTTATTTCCATTACAGAAGCCTTTCCCTTCATTTCATTCATTCTCCAGAAGGGCATTCATAAACACCGAGAATCTCATAAACACTGTCATGAGATTCATAAACATCTGGGCTAGGAGAGAAAGGAGAAGAGAATGCCAGAGGGAGGTCGCGAAAGACCCATTCTTTCAGTTCACATTTCTGCCAGACAGTCTAGAACTAATTATCCAAGTGATAGGAACATTGCTGCCTCCAAGAGTTCCAGTAGGAGAGACTTATAGGATAATATCGTAATGTAATATTACATAGTGTAACACATATGGTGCAATGTTATTACATATACATATATTCATTCACACATACATACATATATTTATACATATATATTATATGTGTAAAATAGTGTAATTAAATTAGCATTAAATTAGTCCTAAGTGCAGTTACCAACTCATTTGAGCCTAGCCAGACCTGGAAGAAGATCTTAAGGCCTCTCCTAACCCAAAATCTGTGATTCTGGGGCCCCCAGAGGGTAACACTCAGAATTTCTAACTCTGACAATAGCAACAGGGGCTAATTTGTGGGAAGGCTGGGAGGCCTGGTTTTCTTTTGGCTGCCTAACTTAAGAGACAGGAGCACAACACCTAGGCAGTTCATTTTTGTCACTCCGTTGCAACAAAGAGTGTTCCAAACATCGTTAATTTGTTCTCAAAATGTTCCTCTCTAGAACTACCATCATTTGTTTATCTGAAGTCTTCTCAAGGCTATTTCCGCTGTCACCCTGCTACTTCATGAAACCACACTAGCGTTCTCAGGCCTTTGAAGATTGCTGTTTGCTAAGCTGGGGCTCCCAGTATTGTGAGGAAAGCACCGGATTCTGAGGCTGAGTTCAGCTTTCCCTCCCTGTTTCCACAGCGTTCCTTGCTTCATTCTACCACAGCTGGCACCCTGAGCATCGCAATTACTTTTTTCAAGAATCTGATTTCCATCATAATACTGAGATTCATAAAAAATTGTATTACTTTTTTTGGCTTATCAAACAAAAATATATCTCAGAATTCTCTGTACGTAGTGTTGAGAGTCAATCGTACTCATCATTGGGACACTTTCCCCCTCAATCCCCAGGACATCCTTAGATGTCTAGAACATATCTTTTTTTTTTTTTTTTTTTTGAGACAGAATCTCACTCTTTTGCCTTGGCTAGAGTGAGTGCCGTGGCGTCAGCCTAGCTCACAGCAACCTCAAACTCCTGGGCTCAAGCAATCCTTCTGCCTCAGCCTCCCGAGTAGCTGAGACTACAGGTATGCGCCACCATGCCCAGCTAATTTTTTCTATATATTTTTAGTTGTCCGATTAATTTCTTTTGTATTTTTAGTAGAGACGGGGTCTTGCTCTTGCTCAGGCTGGTCTCGAACTCCTGAGCTCAAACAATCCGCCCACCTCGGCCTTCCAGAGTGCTAGGATTACAGGCGTGAGCCACCGCGCTTGGCCTAGAACATATCTTTTGTGATATGTTCATCTTCTAAAGCCACAAGATTCCTGTACGTAGGGCCCTGCGTCTTCTGCACAGCCTTGAGCTCTGGGTCTTTGCAGACTGCACATTTGATAGATTTTCAGAGGAAAATTGACATTAGTGGAGAAATAGTAGTTTACATAACGTTTATCAGCTGTTTCTTAATTTTGCACTTTTAGACATCACCTTCCTTCTGGGAATTTAGCTCTTATTTTCCCTATGCACTCACACACACACACACGCACACTTCCCCTCCCTCTATCTCTTTGATGTAGTTATAGAGCAATATATTTTTTTTTTATTTCAGCATAATATGAGGGTACAGATGTTTAGGTTACGTGTGTTGCCCTTGCCCCCCCTCCCCCCCTCAGTCCAGGTTTCAAATATGTCCATCCCATTGCGTGGTGCGCATTGCACTCTTTGTGTACA
>CAUYSK010106013.1:0-12405 GCA_963575035.1 Avahi laniger
AGGTTTTTCTTGCTGGATTTCTAAATACTCACGTACTGTCCACCATGGCCAGCCGGAGTGGGAGCCGGGGTCGTGGCCGGGGCCAGTTGACCTTCAACATGGAAGCCGTGGGCATTGGGAAGGGGGATGCTTTGCCCCCACCCACCCTGCAGCCTTCTCCACTCTTCCCTGTGAGTGTCTCCCCTCCCTTCCAAAGATTTCCATGTACCCCTTGATGACTGTTTATGATCCTGGATTTCTTCTGAACCATCATAAAACCATCTTCATCTTGCCCCTCCCTGTCTCTATACTCCCAACTCACAAGGGATATTTTCCAGGGAAAGAAGTGTCTTACCCTTACTTCTCACATTCCTAGGTTCCCAGCTTTCAGAATGCTATGTTGCTTCCCCAGTTCTCATTCTGACCCTCTGCTTAGTGGGAGCATTGGATTAAATCGGGAGGAGAGGCCTTCCCAAATTTGTACTCAGTGTTTTCTCCCTGAAGTGACCACCGCTCCTTGCCTCTTTAGCCTTTGGAATTCCGCCCAGTGCCTCTGCCCTCAGGAGAGGAAGGGGAATATGTCCTAGCACTGAAGCAGGAGCTACGAGGAGCCATGAAGCAGCTCCCCTACTTCATCCGACCAGCTGTCCCCAAAAGAGGTCAGTTGAAATGCTGGCATCATGTTCTGAGTGCCTCCCATGGGCAGTGCCCTGTGCTCAGCACTACTGGGGCCCAGAGAGGCCCAGGAAGTGCACTAACTGGGGGCGATGATAATGACTCCTGCATCTGAAATGCATTATAGTATTCATGGTTTGTTTTGAGTCTCACAATAGTCTTGGGACAGTGGAAGGTTAAGTATTAAGATCTCATTTCACACATATAAATGGGAGGATGTATTAAAAATTTTTACTATCTGGAGCACTAACCCATCAGAAGGGGGCTGATGCCTGGTCTCTGAGAACCCCTTCTAAGTAAAGTATTAATGCTTTGGTTAGTGGGTCATGGGGAGGTTGGGGAGACCAGGAGGGACTGGAAGAAGGGAACACTATTGGGAAGCTTGGGACAGTGGACATTTACCAACTAGTGTGGAAGTACAGTATTTCAGTATATTGACAACTGGTGCCTTCCTACTAAGGCCCTAGAAGCTGAGGCTCAGAGAGGTAAAAGACTTACCTAAGTTAATCTGTTAACAAAGAGTAAAGAAAAGCCTAAAACCCTATTTTCTTGTTCCCTGGTATACTTTCCACTGCAACACACTACTCAATATGGCTGTGCCTTTGAGATAAGAGAGAAAAAGTATCATCATAGTTTTGGGTGGCAAGAGGGTAGGTTAGAAGGATGATGAGGGTTACTTGGGAGGCTGAGGTGGGAGGATTGCTTGAGCCCATGAGTTTGAAGCTGTAGTGATGATGATGCCACTGCGCTCTAGCCTGGGCAACAGAACAAGACCCTGTCTCCAAAAATAAAAAAAAAAGAGTTATAAGGTCCTCACTTCAGCTGACTCCCTGGGCTGTGGGTTTGGGATGAGGAGACAGATAATTCCTGATAATTAAGAGGGCTGGACCCTCAGAAACCCTGTTCCAGGGATCTCAAGGGATAAAATTTTGACTCTTGACCTCTGACCCCCCAGATGTGGAGCGTTACTCAGACAAATATCAGATGTCAGGGCCGATTGACAATGCCATCGATTGGAACCCTGGTAGGTGATTGGCCCTTTCATTGACTGCCCTTCTTTCAAATGCTTGAGTTGCCTCAAGCCTCCACCACCACTCCGGGTGTTTCCATCCTCCTCCTCTATCCATTGTCTGCAAATTAGAGCCTTAGTTATCTTCCGAAATACTCTCAGACTCTACCTGAAAAACCTATTAAATAACTCCCATTCTGCAGGAGGCATCTAAGCGACAATTTTGTTCTGAGCAACTTCAACCCAACCCCTTCCTTCCTCTCCATTAAAACCCTCACCTCTCCTTTAAATAAAACCAGTCATCATTCATAGGAGACCTCCGGCAGGGTCCTGTTGACATTCACATTCCCACTATTCCCAGATTGGCGGCGTCTACCCCGGGAGCTAAAGATCCGAGTGCGGAAGTTACAGAAGGAGCGTGAGTGTTATCTGGAAACAAGAAGTAGAGAGTAGAAGTTTCCTCTGTCTGCTGGGAGGGCCAAGTCGGCTGGTGGTCTCATCTGTCCTCCCAATTCCTACCCAAACTACCAAGTATTGTTGCTGGATGCCACAGTGGCCACATGAGGGCAGCAGAGTGACACATTCTCTGCAGGAGGGTTGAGTAGAAAGCTGGCAAGATTTGCTCTCTGATGGTTCACCTTTTGATCCCCCCCACCAGGGATCACCATTCTACTCCCCAAGAGGCCCCCTAAGAACACAGAAGATAAAGAGGAAACAATACAGAAACTAGAGGTGAGGAGAAAGTGTGCATAGAGACCTCCTGAGACCTAGATCCATTCCTTCTCTCTTTGTCCCCATGTGTTCCTCAGTTTTTCCCTACTGTGAGCTGAATCTGAGTTTCTCTTCCTATTTATCTTCACATGAGACCCTGGAGAAGAAGGAAGAAGAAGTGACTTCAGAGGAAGATGAGGAGAAAGAAGAAGAAGAAGAGAAAGAAGAGGAAGAAGAAGAAGAGTATGATGAAGAAGAACATGAAGAGGTGAAGGGGCTTTCCTTCCACCTTAGCCCCCCTCTTTTCCCCTCATAAGCTCTAGGGATCTCAGTTCTTTACATCAGGGGTGTATTCCTCAGAGGGTTTGAGGGCAAAGGAGATAGTGCCCCCAAAGGTAGGGGCTTCCGTCCACTTCATCTGTCCCTGGGCTCTTCTCAGAAATGAACTACATCTGGAAGGGATATCCAGGCCTGGTATGGTATGATCATGAGGGAAGGGGCCTGGTGCACAGGGAGGAAGGAGAATGCCAAAAGCAGACCTAACTCCTACTTCTTTTTTTCCATTTCAGGAAACTGATTATATCATGTCATATTTTGACAATGGAGAGGACTTTGGAGGTGACAGTGATGACAATATGGATGAGGCTATATACTGAAGAAAGGACCCCAAACAACACCCTGGACCCACATATCTTTCTTGATTTGGGGATACAGAGAGTAACTGTCCCTATTATTTGGTTTTGTGGACAAACAAATCATTTGGTCAGAGTTCAGATAACTTGTTTGGTCCCTGGAGATAGGAATAGAGAGTCATGACAGCCTCTTTTCTACCCTTCCTTCCTTCCGCCTTTGTAGCACCTCTCATATCTTGGGGAAGGTGCAAAGAACAAATGTCTCAATTGTATGAAGGGAGAAAGAAGAGAAGAAAGAACTGAGGTTGTTAGAGCTGAGACAGCTGTACACATATTCCTTCCTAATTTTTACAGCTCTTTGTGGAGATAATTGGGGGTGGGAGCAGTTAGGAGGAGTAAGGCCAGTTTTATATTTTTAAATAAAGCATTTTTATCTGCCAAAAAAAAAAAAAAAAAAGAAATTGGGCTTCTAATAAAGTACACTTATTTGAATTCTTAAATATTTCTGACTTCCATTTTTATTTGGAATATCTTTGCCTCAGGGTATTATTTTAATTATTTAGGAATAAGCTCTCTAGCACATTTAAAATAAAGGCAAATGATTATATAGTTTTAATTTATCACAAAAATATAACCAACTGGCTGGGCACAGTAGCTCATGCCTGTAATCCTAGCATTCTGGGAGGCCAAGGCAGGAGGATCGGTTGAGCTCAGGAGTTCAAGACCAGCCTGAGCAAAAGCAAGACCCTGTCTCTACTAAAAACAGAAAATATTAGCCAGGCATGGTGGCACATGCCTGTAGTCCCAGCTACTCAGGAAGCTGAGGCAGGAGGATCGCTGGAGCCCAGGAGTTTGATGCTTCAGTGAGCTATGATGACGCCCCTGCACTCTACCCAGGGCAACAGAGTGAGACTCTGTCTCAGCAAGAAAAAAAAGAAAAGAAAATTGAAAGCCCCTTCTCGTTCCCCTCCTTAAAAAAAAAAAAAGAGTGGTTTTTCAAATCTCAACTGACCTCAATTTCCAATAAACCAGCACACACATCAAATAGTTATGCTTTTGAAACCCTAGAAATATAGATCGATGATATTCTTATTTCCTTGATTTTGCATTTTGAAATCTAAACGCTTATAGAAGTTCAGGATGACCTTCTCCAAGTGAGAATATTTTATGCAACAAACATTTTTTTAAAAAGCAAAGCATCTTTCCTGGTTGCTCCCCGCCCTGCGCATCTTCCTCCTCTTTCCCAGCGCCTGCGGCGGCGCCGTTTATCAGCGAAATGACTGCCATGCACAGAGGTAGACACACAAGTGAAATCACACAAGGAATACCAAACTATGGCAGTTCACTCTTTTCCCCTCGTAAAGGCCCAGTCAGGAGAAGCTCACCGGCCAACTCAGCTCTCCAAGCTTCACCCACAGGACTCCGTGGAAGCACCATCCACACTGCAAATATGCTCAGCTCACGAGCCCACTGCCAACGCACCACCCCAAGATGACAGATTCCACAACACGTCACTTGCTCTGAAGATAACTCTTTCTGCCAACTATTTTGTGCTCCGGCCAAAGCTCTGGCCCATAACCATTGACTAAAAGTGGTCAAGAGACAATGATGGACTAGCCCAAATAAGAAAGATATCACTCTGGGTGTTAAAATACAAGTTTTACAGCACATGGGCCTGGCGAGGGAGATGGCAAGCGGGCTATCGGGGAATGGCAGAAGTCCTCTGACATCCTGATTGAATGGCCTCATAATCAGCACTGCCACCCAGGACGAATGACCGCCATTTTTATGAATGGCCAATGGCAGTAACTAAAGTCAGGGGCATCTCATTACGTCTGGGGATTAGAAAGAAACGGAACGTGCCTGCCAGCATATGACAGGGAACAGACCTCCATGAGATCCACACGCTGATCCAATTAATGTTTCTATTTAAGTACGCTCTAAAGAGCCACTTAAAATTTATCCATTCCTGACGCTTACTGCTTACTAGACGCCTTTCAATAACTTAAAAATGAATTTTAGGATCTAATATATATTTCTTTTTCCAAAATGTACATATAGATTTATTCTTTGGAAAGTCAAAAATGGCATGCAGAGTTCAAAGAAAAAGAGATTAATATGCATCATTATTTTAGGTAGATCAAACACCAAAAGGTAGTATATGCAGTTGCAACAAATGAAAATAATGTTCTCTAAAACAATTAGTCCAAAAATTAGCACCACATCCAGCTCTAAGTCAAGTAATCAGAAAACGACAAGGTCTTTTATATCTTCCGTCAATCCTTGCAGACCTAGCAAAAATCCCTATACATCTATTATGCACCTCAAGAATACAAAGATCAAACCCAGTTCATAGAAACAGTACTAAACAAGTTCAGATTAATGCAAACACAATTATTATTAAAGACAGATTCTTGACATAGGAGAAATATGATACACCAAAAAGGAGGACAATTACAATAATGAATCCAAAATGGGAGAATCTTAAGGAAAGACAACGTATCGATCAGATAACCAGATGAAGGAGGTGAGTGGCCAAGTGAGATCTGTCAAGGAAACTGCTCAGAGTGGTGTTTTCTACAACTGGTATAAATAAAGTTTGAGAGCACTTAAGCAGCTGGACACACAATGTTGTAAAGAGACACTCAGCATTTTTATATCTCATTAAAGAGCCAGGTGCCACAGCTCATGCTTGTAATGTCAGCACCTTGGGAGGCTGAGGTGGAAGGATCACTCGAAGCTAAGAGGCTAGGAGGCCAGCCTGGGCAACATATCAAGATCCTGTGTCTATAAAAAAAAAAAGTAATTAGCTGAGTAGCTGGGTGTGGTGGTGTTCACCTGTAGTCCCAGCTCCTCAAGTGGCTGTGGCAGAAGGATCACTTGAGCCCAGAAGTTCCAGGTTACCAGGAGCTATGATGGCACCACTGCACTCCAGCCTGGGCAACAGAGCAAAACCCTGTCTCTTAAAAACAAATCAAAACTAAACAAAAAACAGATGGAAGGAATTCCTGAAAACCAAAGAAGCAAATTAAATGTGTAAGTCTGAAAGTGGAGAAGAGACAACATTCACCGCCATAATCCAGTCGGGCTAGCAGAAAAGATGTGAAAATATCTAATCCAAGGCACAGAGCAAGGGGGTACCAACATGCACTCACAAAACGCAAACGGGACAGGCTCATCCCAGCCTCTGGGAAGACAGGGATAGGCCATGCGGACAGATGGGAAATTATCTAGACAGTAGTAAACGTCTGAATTCCACTCCACGTAACATTCTCAAGAAAGAAAGAAATTTTTAATATTAAACATCGCTTTCCTAACTATTTCACACAGAACCTCAGTTCAAAGAAGCTCTCTGCCTGCACGTGGGGGACAAGCTGATGGAGGTGACCTGTCATCCCCCAGTTCATCACTCTGCCCCATTAACAGGGAAGAATCTAAACACTGGACATTCGATCGGCCTCCACATCCACGGTGCGGAGACCGCCCGCTCTGGGCCAAGCTCTGGGTCAGGTCCTCTGCGTGCGAATCTCTCATGTGATCGTCAAAGGTCTTACAGCTCTGCTAACATGACCAGCAGGAGGCCCAGGGACTCAGAGCTGTGAAACGGCGGCGGCACTGTCACCACTGGTCGGGAGGTTTCCTTAGCAGGGCAGAGAGCGAGCTCCTGCCGCACAGACCAGGTGAACCCTGACGCCACCCCCCTGAAAAGCAGAACAGCCAGGTGCATAAACCGAGAACCTTTAAAGGTTCATGACGTCCCCGCCCAATAATTACACTTCAGAAAACCTAATTTAAGTAAGTAATCCCAACTGTGGTCCAAATTTTAGGCACTAAGATTATGATAATATTTTTAAATGGTGAATAATGAGGAAAGAAACTAAATTCCCAATAGGCAAATAGGTAAATATTTATATATCCCTGTAACAAAATACTACACAGCCTCTAAAATTAAGAATTTTTTTTTTGAGACACAGTCTGTCGCCCTGGCTAGAGTGCGGTGGCATCAACCTAGCTCACTGCAACCTCAAACTCCTGGGGCTCAAGTGATCCTCCTACTTCAGCCTCCCCAGTAGCTGGGACTTCAGGCATTCGCCACCACACCTGGCTAATTATTTTTTATTTTTAGTAGAGAGGGGGTCTCGGCCTTGCTCAGGCTGGTCTCAAACTCCTGAGCTCAAGTGATTCACCTGCCTCGGCCTCCCGGAGTGCTAGGATTACAGGTGTGAGCCACCGTGCCCAGCCAAGAAAATTTTTGAAAAACATGGGGAAAACGCTAATATATTGAGTAAGTAGGAATAATTGTATATGCACCATGATTTCAACTATTTAAAAAAGCATTTGTATTTATATTCACACAAATATACAGAAAGACTGAAAAGAAATACTCTTAAATTGTAGATTATTCTAGGTGGTGAGATTATGGGTGACTGATTTTCTTCTTTAAAATCATCTGGGCTGGGTGTAGTGGCTCACACCTATAATCCCAGCATTTTGGGGGGCCAAGGAGAGAGGATTGCTTGGGGCCAGGGGTTCAAGACTAGCCTGAGCAAAATAACAGGAAGCCGACTCTACAAAAAATTTAAAAAATTAGCCGGGCATGATGGTGCACATCTGTGGTCCCAGCTATTCAGGAGGCTGAGGCAGGAGGATCACTTGGACCCAGGAGTCTGAGGCTGCCGTGAGCTGTGATGATACCACCGCACTGCAGCTCTCAGGCAAGGGAGCAAAGATCTCGTCTCTAAATAAATAAATAAACAAAAAAAGAACTACAAAGACATTCCACCTGTAGGAGCAGACTGTCTGAAATACTGGAAAGCTTTGAGTTGGGATAAAACTTGTCATATTCCTGGTTAATTATTGATGGATCTAGAAATTGTCTCATTTATTAAAGATTTACGTGCTTTCAAAGGCAGAGAGGCCCAGTAAGCAAGCAGTTTCTCCACTGTAATGGGATCACTTGGGTTGTTCTCAAAGGACAAAATCCAATAAAGCACACTGTAGAGTATATTTGTTTAAATAAAACACACTCACACATTGTCCTCCACTTCCTCTGCCAGCACGAATTTACCAAACGCTCTGATCCCCAAGGAAGCGTGCACAGTAACCGTGCTGATGCGTAAACCAGGGGGAAAAGGATGCTAAAATCATTTCACTGCCAACAGCACAGAGCACCCATGACAGATTAACTGGAAACGACAGAGAATGGAAACTCAGAAGCTCTGTCCTCCCCCACGACAAGGCTATAGCAGGCCCTTGGTTGTGCTGATTCAAGTACCTTCCACCCCTGGGACTCTCCCTCCTGCCGCAGCCGACGAGCTGCAGAACCAGCATCCATGACACGCAGTCGCTGCAAGGAAATGAGAAGTTGGGGTACCAGCAAAGAGGGGAAAAAGACTATCATTTTTTAACGGAAGCATGAAAAATCAAGTTACAGCTCAGTTTAAAAAAAAATGAAAAAGATGAAAATTTTATTGCAAATTTTTTCTTAAATAGTCCATCAAATATCCCAATATAAATGGTTTTTTTTATTTTAAGATTTACTGAACCACACAAAAACTGCCTGCCTTTCTTTAATCCACAGTTACATAAAAGAATCATTTATGACTTGAAACAAACCCAAAGGCAGCCTGTGATTGTAAAATAAATTGCAAGCCTTTCAATGAAAACTGAAAGAGTTCGGTAATAACAATCCCTTCTATCCCAGCCTCCCACATGCACGCACATACATGGACATGCACACATGGACACACACACGGATGTACATACACATGGACACACGCACGGATGTGTACACACAGACATACACACTTTGATAATTTGAGAATATCACAAAATAGAAAACAATTCCACTTGGAGGAAACAAGACAATCTGCAGCCTAACTGTATTCTAAAATGCTTATTCCTCTATCCAGGTAGGTCAGCAATCTCCCAGCCTTTTTGGCACCAGAGACCAGTTTCATGGAAGACAATTTTTCAAAGGACTGGAGGTGGGGTGGGGGATGGTTTCGGGACGATTCAAGCGCATCACATTTACTGTGCAGTCAAACCTCTCTGCTAATGATAATCTCTATTTAGCCGCTCCCCAGCGCTAGCATCACCGCCTCAGCTCCACCTCATCAGGCGTTAGATCCCTGTAAGGAGCGCACAACCTAGAACTCTCCCATGCACAGCTTACAGTAGGGTTCATGCTCCTGTGAGAAGCTAGTGCTGCCACTGATCTGACAGGAGGCAGAGGCTCCTGCTCTGCAGCCTGGACCAGTACTGGTCCGAGACCCAAGGGTTGGGGACCAGAGTTAGGTAATACAAAAGAGAATTCTTTCCTATCAGACTGTTCCTAAATCTGGCCAGACAGACAGCATCATCGTGTAATGTTCTATGCCACCCTGAGTGGCAGGCACAGAAATTTGTACCTGTCACCAACAAGCAGCAGCTACACAGGAAGCCACCAGCCACTTCAGACCAACCGCCGAGCTAGGCGACCCTGACAGTCCCAGGCGGCAGCAGCTGGCCTGCGTCTCCACCACCCGAGTATCCCTCCGTGCCCCACTGCGCTGCCGGCAACTGCCAAACCAAGGCTCGCAAAGCTCCCAGGAATCGAGCCTGCTGCCAGCAACAGCCTTCGAAGCAGGAACAGTGTCAGGCGGTCGTGGACGGCCCCAGCCTTGCTCACTCACTGGCTCGCTGCCGGGCCCTCTTCCCCAGGAAGCTGTGGTCGAAGCAAATGCTGAGCTCTGATTTAGAGGACGAGCTACTGAGTAATTCAAAAGGATTGCTTCGGTCTCCTTGAAAAGAGATGAGGAGGGACACGTGGCAAGGTGGGGAAGCAGAAGAGCCGTCCACGCCGCAACCCATCAGAGACCACCTCGGCTCTGCTCGCTGAGCCACAGTGGTGGGAGTTACCCCGTCTCACCCAGGGCCTGCAAACTCTGGAACGCACGCCTTAGGCTGCACACGGACCTCTTCCCATGCTCCTGCACTTGCAGCCCCCCAGGCTGGTGCAGGCAGACTCGAGCTCACGCACCCCTCACGTGGGTCTCTTGCTCTGCCCAAGGCAGGCAGGGAAAAGACCAGGGAAGACACGATGGGGTCCCCAGGCTCTTCTCAAGGTACCTAATAATCAATATTCCAATGACACAGTTCGGCCCCCGGCTTCCCTTTCTTCCTTAACATAGCAACACCTGTTCTCCCAACATGTCACAGACTCCACTGGGCAGAGAACAGTGGCTGAGGAAAAAAACGCACCCAAATATTCATTCGGGTTTAATTCTAAAAGATGAAAAACACTGGGCCCCACAAAGCCAGAGGAGTATTTCTTAATTAACTACAGCATTAGTCATAGCTGCCCTGCAGTTTTCAAGTACCCTGTTTTCCCACACAGGATACATTTCACCCTCTTTTATCTACTCTGTAGCCAAGTCATCCACCACCTGGAACTAGCGTATCCACCCAGAATCTCCGTGGTGACATGTGAGCGCAGTAAATCCAGAGCGTGGAGCCACAGTCGTCAGGCGCGGGAGCCGGAGAACCCGACGGGTTTCTCACGCAGGCGGGCGGCTAGGATGAGCACCCACCCTAAAGAAGGAGGGTTTAAGAAATGCTTCTTGATGGTATCAGCTTATTTTCTCTTAAAAGTTCATCCTCTTTTAATTATTTACAACTAATAAAACATGTAATAACACAGTCAAAATTATCAGGGTGACTTCCTTTCAAAAAGCACATGTTTGCACAGCGATTCTTAGATCCCTTGAACTCTCCGTATCTGTCTTTGAATCTCTCTGGGTTGTGGGTGGGGAGTCAGGGAAGGCTCCACCTGGGCTGTGCCTGGGGCTGCAGCAGGGACGGCCCAGCGCGGCTCCGGCAGTGACACGCTGAAGTTTCCTAAGCAAAAAGCACAGGTCTGGCAGCAGTGCAGATGGAAGAATGGAAGATGAGAGAGAAAACTAGGGAGAGAATATTCCAGGTCAGGGACAATCCATACAAAGGCAAGGGAACTGGGAAACATGGCACAATGTTGGGGACACAGTGAGAGGAGGAAGTTCCGCCACGATGGGATGGAGTGAAGTGAGGGGTGGAAGAAAAAGGTAGGCTGGGGTCCGCTTTCGGGCTGATGAATTTGAATTCTACTTGGAAAGCCACGTAGAACCAATAGACTTCTCTGCACTAGCAAGTGACGTGATGAACGCCATCCTTGGGAAGTTTACTCTGGTATTAACAGAAATGTGGAGGGTGGATCATCTCGCATGGGGTGTGACGTACAGGAACGAGGAGATATCATAACAAATGGTGGCTGAAAATTATATATATCTCTTTTTAAGTAAAACTGAACGAATTTAAACACTACCACATTTGGAGTATTACAGAAGAGTTGCATCATACTCAAGGGGTATGCTCTGAACAGCAGACGTAAAGCAAACTTAACATGCGGTTAAACTATCCTTGAAAACTCCATTTAATCGCCGATAAGCACAAGGAGATGTCCCCGTGATGGGAGAACTCAGGAACAGACACCACACAGGCAACAAGAGTTTCTGCTTCTGATGTCACCCTGCGCCCTGGCCACTCACTCATACAGGGATGGCCACATAACCACCTTTGCCCTCTCCGCCACACGTCTGTCTCTTTGCTGAGGATGTCGACCTTAGTCCCTTACAGACATCCCTGTGATGTGACACCCCTAAGCGTCTCCCCCACAAAATTTCACGTTACAAAAACAACTGAATCTTCTTTAAAAATGACCCTTCTTTGGTAAATGGCATATAATTTAAAATTATTACCAGATACATAAAAGTCAATTTCTACCGTTTTCTAGAATCCCATCTAAGGAAGGCAGATGCATGCTCAGGTTCCAGTCCGCAAACAGATCATTGCAAGACCTGCCTTCCGGACACCGTTCATCGGCAGATGGATGGAATCTCCGCATTCCCTCATCTGTGTATGAACTCGGGGGTGCTGTGGCTAATTTTCCTCACGGGGTTTTCCCATAAGGGAATCAGGAGTGGCACAACCACTCTGAACCTCTTAGAAGATGTCACATAAACCTAAGATGTTATTATCATTATCTCTTACTACCACACCGCCTGGGAAAGCTGTCAGATGTTTGGGCTCGTGAAACATAAACATGAACTACTTCTTTGGTTTGTCAGCTTCAAAAGTTCAGGCTATACATTTCTTAACTGCCCTTGCCCAGGTCAAGAAAAAGACTATTTTAAAATATGACATCTAACAATAAAAAGAATGTTTGATGTTATGAGCAATATACACACGTGCACACAAACACACAAGCGTGCACACACGCCTATGGCAGAATAAAGGCGGCCACAAGGTCTTTGGCACTCCTCACGTTGAAAAGTGGCATCGGGTGTGAAACCATCTGGTCCGGGACTTTTCTTTTTTGGAATG